>QVOB01024613.1:0-43983 GCA_014839585.1 Pseudomyrmex concolor
GTAGTTGAGCATTAACTGATGCATTCCGCTAATTATAAATAGTGTCATCTAATTTGTGATTAAAAGTTCTTATCACGCATTTCCAAATTAATCGTAATATAAAAAAAAAAATAGATATTAAATACTTGTACATGTGCTCGATCTGCATAAGAGTAGGCCATAAAACGCGTGCCTTTTTTATACAAAATGTGAAACAGCAAGCCCCCCGACACTATCTAAAAGACATTTTTATTAACGTCGAAAAAGTCACTGTAGAGAATTTTTCGATGTTGTTTTTCGAGAGAGAAGATGTCTTTTGGGTCTTTGGAGGCCTGTTCGAGTTTTTTTTCCAGCCGAATAATTTTCAAAGAATTCCTGATACGTCGGAATATAGCTTATCTTCAATGCATTTTCGCACGCAACCCCCCGCCATTGCATCACCCCCTTGTCCGTATGATTGTGGCATGTAGCCGTACATAAAATAATTGCCGAAGCTACGTTTTAGTTTCTTTTTGATTATTATTATTCGTATTTTCACTTGTGATTTTGTCACTCGAAACACACTAGCCTCGTGACAAAAGATAAGAAAAATCATTTAAAAATTTAACCGAGACACCCATCTCGACAAACATTCATGCGTACATATATCGTTTTTTTATATATACACATTTTTGTCTTCTCTTTTTCTTTCTTTCTCTCTCTTTCTTTCTCTCTCTGTTCTTTTCTCTAAATTCGGATCGATAATTGATGAAAGAGATTCATTGCCTGTTATGTTTCTCTTTGCAGCAGCAAGACAATTTAGTAAGTATAATTTACGTATCGTGTTTCTGCGGAGCGCCATTCTTGGGTAAAACGACGATCACTTGTCTGTGTGTTTGGAACATCATAATATTCGATCGAGCTTGAGTGGAGAACTACTAAGTCGTTTGTATCGTGGCCTCAGTCAAACTTTGAAATATGATACTCGTGTCTCTATTTAGCGCCGTATTTAGCGCTATAGTCAAACGTGATTCAAAGTTGCATCGGTCTAACATACAATAATCTCGTACACATTCAGTGCAAACTTTTAGAACAGAAATCAAATCACGAGCAGTTTTTCACGTTTGACTCGTGATTATTTCTTTGCATCATAAACACTTTTAATATAATTTTTTAATAATTTGTTTTGATAATTTAAATTTTTATTTAACTTTTAATAATTAAAAAAAAAATAAGTTTTCAATTTCTAATAGTAGTAAAAAAATCAGTTTTCTAAATTTTCTAGATTGATTTTCTATAATTTTCTAGATTGGTTGACGACTGATTTGTTCACTCATATCGATCGATTAAAAAACGATCATGCTAAAACCTTTGATTAATCAATATTAACACTACACATTATACATTGGAGCCAATAACTCTTTTCTTACGTTTGGCTTTTTAACATACTAACTGTCGACGTTATATAAAGCCAAATTTCTTCTTGCTTTGTAGTTTGACGTAATATCTCAGCATTTATGGCCTTCTCTTATCAGTATGCTTGTGTAGAAGTTGTTTAAGAAAGTATTATTTTTTGCGAGACATTAATATCTCGCACGAGATATATGTAGAATAAAAATATTAAAGATTATCGAAGTTGGCAAAAGTCTTAGACTAATCCTGCTTTCAGGGAAAGGGCACCGGGTCAGGCCACAGAACTTTGTTGTACGGTAACGCCATATTACTGCGACATCTAAATAGCGACATGGTATGTATCATGTCATCATTTTTTTTCTAATCATAAAATATACGCTACTATGTACGTTTGATTAAATTTTACTTTACAATTGCTTGCATGTATGTACGATTCTATTATTGTAGTATTTGGCGTGCCTGTCCACGAGTTCGTCGAACGACAAGTTAGCCTTCGACGTCGGTCTGCAGCAACATTCTCAAGGTTGGTGCAACGCTATTATCTTTATTCGCAAATTTTATATTGCTGTTAAAGTTGCTTTACTGGAAATTTCTTCAAGAAGTATTTCACGAACGGAACGTCGTAATTCGTTGAATATTTTCTTAAGTAACATCGTTCTTGTAGGTGAGGCATGTTGGTGGACCGTGCATCCAGCCTCCAAACAGAGATCAGAAGGTGAGAAAGTGCGCGTGGGTGACGATCTTATCCTGGTGTCCGTCGCTACCGAGCGGTATTTGGTAAGTCGATCGAACAATCCACTCGACGAAGAGATGATTCGCGCGAAATAAAGAAATACATCAGAAATCTGCTTTTTGTTTTTCAGCATACGACGAAAGAAAACGATCTGTCGGTGGTCAACGCATCATTCCATGTGACACATTGGTCGGTACAGCCTTACGGTACGGGTATCAGCAGAATGAAGTACGTCGGTTACGTCTTCGGTGGTGACGTGTTGAGATTCTTTCACGGCGGCGACGAGTGTTTAACGATACCTTCGAATTGGAGTCCTGACCCCACCCAAAAGTAAGCTTTCATTACGTTCTCATAATTGTTTTTCTTCTAATTGTGTAGTCAAGACTTTTTGATGGAATTTAAAAAGATTGATGTACATATTATTGATTATTTATATTATTTATCATTTATATTATTGATTTAAAAAATTGTCCGAAACCTCGAAACACGAGAAAAGTATGTAACATTCCTTCTTATAAGAATTTTGTTTATTATTCTCCAGTCTTGTAATATACGAAGGCGGTAGCGTGATGAGCCAGGCGAGATCATTGTGGAGATTAGAACTCGCCAGGACGAAATGGGCTGGTGGCTTTATCAATTGGCTCCATCCTATGAGAATCAGACATTTGACGAGCGGACGTTATCTCGGCGTGAAGGAGAACAACGAGCTCTATCTGGTCGATAGGTTCATATTTATTTTTAGTAAAGTTCATGGGTCATGGTGATCCTTATAAAAAAAAAAAAAAAAAAAGGCTCGTGTGATAATATATATTTCCTAAATTCTCAATATATTCTCTCTCTTTCCATAAGGAACGAAGCGACGATCGAAACCTCGACATTTTGGCTGCGACAAGAAAAGGATGATCAGAAGATTGTTCTCGAAGATAAAGATCTGGAAGTCATTGGACTGCCAATCATTAAGTACGGTGACTCTACCGTTATTATGCAACATGCCACTACGTGTCTTTGGGTGTCTTATAAGGTACAAAACTACAGAAATAAATTTAAGGAGAAAATATTTAATATATATTTCAGTTGAAAGAATTGTTTCAGTTTAAATTTATATTTGAAAATTTAATTAATAATTAAATTTATTCAAAACCGAAATAATTCTCTCACGCTAAATGTTAATGTAATAATTGTTTACGTGATTTTTATTTTCTTAGTCATACGAGACAAAGAAGAAAGGCGTCGGAAAAGTCGAAGAAAAACAAGCGGTACTTCATGAAGAAGGTAAGATGGACGACGGTCTGGATTTCTCCAGGTCTCAGGAAGAAGAATCTCGCACCGCTCGAGTTATCAGAAAGTGCAGCAGTTTGTTTACACAGTTTATCACGTAAGTAATTGAGAGAAATGTATTGTGCAAAGCTATTTAAAAAATTGAGTTAGAAAATAACAATTCAAAGAAAAATATATACAGATAACAAAACCGAAACGCTAAAAATATTGAACGTCTTTTAGAGGCCTAGAAACGCTGCAGGTGAACAGAAGAGCGTCCATGTTTTTTCAAAACGTAAATCTCAATGAGATGGTAATGTGCCTCGAGGACTTGATCAATTACTTCGCTCAACCCGAAGACGACATGGGTAGGAAAAAAAAAAAAAAAATAGATATGAAAACTTTTTGAGAAGAACGTAAGAATGTTTCGATTTCGAAAATGCGAATCGTTAATAACAAATTTCTTTAGAACACGAAGAGAAGCAGAACAAATTCCGAGCTTTGAGAAATCGTCAGGATCTATTTCAAGAAGAGGGTATATTGAATCTTATCCTTGAAGCTATCGACAAAATTAACGTGATCACTTCGCAAGGATTTCTCGTTGCTCTTTCCGGCGACGAGAGCGGCCAGGCCTGGGATCAGATATCCGGATATCTATACCAACTTCTAGCGGCCATTATCAAAGGCAATCACACCAACTGCGCTCAATTCGCTAACAGCAATCGTCTCAATTGGCTCTTCAGCCGATTGGGTTCACAGGCTTCAAGCGAGGGAACTGGAATGTTGGATGTGCTTCATTGCGTTTTAATTGATTCGCCGGAAGCCTTGAACATGATGAGGGTATACATCACATATGTCACGTACTTTCCAATAGAAATTAACCAAAAATAGTCGGGACAAATGATAATATCCTTCGTCCGAATGTAAAAATTCTGATACAGTGAAATTTCAGAAATTTCAATTCTCTTTTTCAGGACGAGCACATAAAAGTGATAATCTCTTTGCTTGAGAAACACGGCAGGGATCCAAAGGTTCTGGACGTTTTATGTTCATTATGCGTCGGTAATGGCGTCGCGGTGCGTTCTTCGCAGAATAATATTTGCGACTTTTTGCTGCCTGGGAAAAATCTACTTCTCCAGACGCAATTGGTGGACCACGTGGCTAGCGTCAGACCAAATATATTTGTTGGCAGAGTGGAGGGTTCCGCTCTTTATCAAAAGTGGTACTTCGAAGTAACGGTAGATCACATCGAACAGACGACTCACATGATGCCGCATCTTAGGATCGGCTGGGCGAATACCGCCGGGTAAATTTCGTTAAAAAACAGATTTTTTTCCAACTTTTTTATATATTTAGTTTTTATATATTTAGAGTGCTAGAGAAATATTAAAATTAAAAAAAAAACTATTAATTAAATTCGTTAAATTCGTTCTTTTGACACTTGTGTAATAGAATTTAATTTTGAATTTTTCAAGAATTGTCGAGAGAGAAAGAGAGAGAAAAGAGATTGATTTCACAAATATATTTTGCGAACAGCTACATGCCTTATCCCGGTGGTGGCGAGAAATGGGGTGGAAACGGCGTCGGTGATGACTTGTACTCGTTCGGATTCGACGGCGCTTATCTATGGACGGGCGGCAGAAAAACTCAAGTCGTTCAAAATGCCACCGAACCTTTTATCAGAAAAAGCGACGTGATCGGCTGCGCCTTGGATCTGACGGTGCCCGTGATAACGTTCACGTTCAACGGTTCTCGCATCATGGGCTCCTTTCGAAACTTCAATCTAGACGGCATGTTCTTCCCCGCAATCAGCTGTTCGTCCAAACTATCGTGTAGATTTTTACTAGGCGGCGATCACGGCAAACTTAAATTTCATCCGCCGGAAGAATTCTCGCCGCTGGTGGAGAGTCTGCTGCCGCAGCAGATTCTTTCGCTGGATCCGTGTTTCTACTTCGGCAACATGAACAAAGTGATCTTGGCAGGTCCTTGGATGGTAGAGGACGACACCGCCTTTGTTCCGGCTCCCGTCGACACTTCTATGGTCAATTTGCCCGCCTATGTCGAGCAGATCAGAGACAAGCTGGCGGAGAACATTCACGAGATGTGGGCAATGAACAAGATCGAAGCTGGTTGGATTTACGGGGAAATCAGAGATGATCTTAGAA
The DNA here is from genome assembly GCA_014839585.1 of Pseudomyrmex concolor. Classification (NCBI taxonomy): domain Eukaryota; kingdom Metazoa; phylum Arthropoda; class Insecta; order Hymenoptera; family Formicidae; genus Pseudomyrmex; species Pseudomyrmex concolor. Next base: position 5,527 of record QVOB01024613.1, read on the forward strand.
AGATACATCCATGTATAGTTCAGTTCGAGCGACTACCGGCTGCGGAGAAACGCTACGACACTCAACTGGCCGTGCAGACTCTGAAGACCATTCTGGCCCTAGGTTATTATATCACGATGGACAAGCCACCATCCAGAATAAAGACTCTGCGGCTGCCGAACGAGCCGTTTTTGCAAAGCAGCGGATACAAACCAGCTCCGCTCGATCTGTCCGCGATCACGTTAACTCCCAAGATGGAGGAACTCGTTGATCAACTCGCGGAAAACACGCATAATCTCTGGGCAAAGGAGAGAATCAGTCAAGGATGGACGTACGGTTTGAACGAAGATTCGGAAATGAGAAGAAGTCCTCATTTAGTGCCGTATCCGAAGGTCGACGACGCTATCAAAAAGGCTAATCGAGATACAGCCAGCGAAACTGTCAGAACGTTATTGGTTTACGGATACATGCTTGATCCACCCACTGGAGAACAGCACGAGGGTGAGCGACATACATAAAAATTTTATATCTTTCTCTTGTCATATCTTTATATTATTATAAATAGATGATCCCACCGCTTATTTTTACACAAATCGTTGACAATGATTTTACTTGCTTTATACATTTAATTAAAAAACTATATTTTTTGCAATAATATTAAAATTTATGATTTGTATAATTATCTAATTATTTTTCCAATTTATTTTTAATTTCTCGACATTTAATGTTTAGTGGTGCTTTGTTTTGAAACGATTCGAAACATTTTGATATTTATATTGTTGGGAATTTTAGATCTCAACACTTTTACGCATATTAATAATATTTTTTATTTTTTTTTTTTTTTTTTTATATTTGTAGCATTGCTTTTGGAGGCCAGCAGGTTACGACAATTATCCTTCAGGACTTACAGGGTCGAGAAAAATTACGCGGTCAGTAGCGGGAAATGGTATTTCGAGTTCGAAGTTCTCACAGCCGGACCGATGCGCGTTGGTTGGGCAAAAGCTGATTGCATGCCGGGAAGTATGCTGGGTAGCGACGAGAATACATGGGCGTTTGACGGTTATAACGTAAGTATTGATATTGTCTCGTTGTTTTCATAATTAAAAATTTGTTAATTATAGAATTTAAAAAATACGAGTTTAAAAAATTACAAAGCAAGTGCAAAAATTTAAAGATATCGCACACACATACACGCAATATTATACATTTTTTATTGTATTGACACATAAGACTAAATATTTAAGATTGGAATTTAATAGACTCGCGAAAAGGTAAGAATTTGATGTAGACTTTAGGAGCTCATGAGACACTGCTCACCTTATACATATTGATAACTTTTTTATGATGTTAACATAACGTGGCTCGTAATCTATGAAATACGAATAATTTATAAAAAAAAAACGTAAATATATCAGGTGACCAAAATACATGCTGGAACTCACGAGTCGTTTGGTCACAAATATCAAGTGGGCGACATAGTTGGATGTTTCATTGACGTGGCAGACCGAACGATCAGTAAGAGTCCCATTTTCCAAACAAGCCGGTCTTAGAAGGCTCCCCACTGTATACACATTTTTCTTTTTTTGAGTTTTCTCGTCACTATTGTTGTCTTTGTCTCGCTCTATATGTTTCTTTCGTGTTGATTTGGTTTTACATCTTTGCATCCTTTGTGTCCCAGACGAATAAAAAATCGCTGGTGAAATTTCATTCGGCGACGTGTGGCTTTGACTCTCATCGATGTCAGAATAATCCGCGAAATTTTTTCACTTGCGTAATTGTGCCAAAAAAACAAAAAAAAACAATTGTAATCTCGCACGAAAACATATACACATTAATTATTAATAACAAGAACGAATTTTTTAAAGAAGATATCTGAGACCCAGAGCCGTGGCCAATGTATTCCAATTACCGGAATCCGTTCCGAATCTCCACGAATGTAGAAGTGTTGAACCAGTGAATATTTTGTTTTAAAGGAGGAAAAAGTTTACTCGGGCACGGCCGAGACGTTCGGCAAACAGTGGCAAATCGGAGACGTTGTCGGTGTTTTCCTGGATCTAATTGACCGAACGATTAGTAAGACGGAATTTTTAAGCGAAACGCTTCAGCTGTCATTTCAAGCTATAATTTGAGATCTGAAGATAGATTACTGGATACAGACACACCCCGTTGCACCCTCTCTGCGATTTTTAACACAATCTTGTTCATATTTGCGTTTTTGATTTACGTTGCAGATATTAATTTTATCTTTTTGTCATTATATGAAAATGTTTACAGTAGAGATATAGAAAGTAGCACATATATGACAGTAACAGCATAAAATAGAAATATGGAAATATACAAAATAAACAATTACATGGTTTATCAGATATCACTAAAAAGCAAAAACAGTAAAATTAAAATTAAAACAGATATTTAATAGAAAAACGTGGTCATGTGTTATAATTATAAAATCATTCTGTATCTGCGAAAGTTCGGCAGGCACACTTTTCGCGCCAAGCACTTTGAAAATGAACATCAATGTGCTTAAGATTACACAAAAAAGTAAAATTCCGTTGTGACGGAAACGATCAATCATGCATTTTTCTTGTAATGTTGCACAAAAATTATTTCATCTTGCCGCACTGTCATTTTAACGTATTGGATTTAACTGCAAAACCAGAGACAGTCCTGGTTTCTATCATCGGCAGTATCAACGAAAATCACGTCTCTCCAATGTCTTTTCCCGTGTCTTTTCCAGTACTCTATTCAGTGTTTACATAGCAGAGTTCCTCTACTTCTCAAGTGATCGGGAACAATTATTCATCTCACTTCTCGATTTTCACTCTCATTGTCAGTATAATTTCGCTTTGCTCGATATGCGTCTCTAAGTTCATCTCAAGATGATAAACCGTTTTATTGGTACAGAGCATTTAAAGAGAAACTTAAGACGATCTTAAATATAAGATTCGATTATGAATATTGATCACAATATTCATTCTGCGTGTAATCAATTTGCAAGTGTAACGAAAGATAGACAACACGAGGAGGAGAAAAGTGAAAATCAATGATCTTAAGTAATGAGAGTTACTTCAAGAACTTGAGAAGTGGGAAACTCTGCTATATATGATTATGACTACGGTGCTTCTTCATAATTCACATCTACTAACAATCATTAACACCCGAGTGGCTCCAATCGATCATGTGTAATTCAGAAACACAATTTCCGAATATAATATCTTCACGTAGAAAGATATTAGTATACCTGCGTGTACTAAGTAGACGTTGTATACCTGCATCAAGTTACTAGTATAAAATTATATACACTCATCGTAGACATGAAATATATCACATTTCATGAATATTAAAAACGTACAGTCGAACAAAATTTCCCAGATGAAATCCAATGTGTTCTTTGTTATTATAATTTTTCTTCTTTATATCCCAACTAAGTATTATAAATATTTTATTTTGTTTTTTGTTATTGTAAAAAATGTATAATTGCTATGTGATACCGTTATATATAAGTAAATTTGATTGTTAGCAAGTTTTTTCAAGTTACGCCGCTTGCATGCGTATTATTCTGAATTTATGTTAATATAGGTCACATATGAATAAAATCAAGATACCGGAATGCTTTATTGCCTTGTTTTAACATTCAACTAACTATGCAATTGGGTAAAAAAAAACAAATAGAAGCTTGTTTGACTTTATTCACTTAGTCGATTTTATTCCTTGCTTCGCTGTAATTTTATGCTTTTAAATATTGGAAATATTTTGATATGTATTTTTTTACAATTAGAAACAAAGAGGAGTGCTTGAAGATTTTTTATTAAAAACTCCAGTACGAATGTGTATTTCTCACTGTTTTTTAATTACTTACAATAATTTGTACAAATTATCGTAAGTAAAAAATTGTATTATTATTTATCGCGTGTAACATTTGGCACTCATAAATTATATATTGTTTGTAATATGTGAATTACGTATCGCACTTTATGTATATAGTTGTTTGACGTAGAATTTTTTTGTTTTGTTTCCAAGTCGAAACAAATACCAGACGAAATATCAGTCAACAAAACTGTTTAATAGACAATCATTTTTGATCTACCTGTTATTTAAATAAATTTTCCTTACATGTTTTTTTGTGTATTATTTCTCAATTATTTGTTTCGACTTTTTTTAATATTTAAGCACGTCGCGTTTCTACAAATGTGGGATTTGTGCAGGTTTCTCCCTGAATGGAGAACTGCTTATGGACGCACTCGGCGGTGAAACTTCTTTCGCCGACGTGCAAGGAGATTCATTCGTACCGGCGTTCACTCTTGGAGTAGGTCAAAAAGCAAAATTGACATTCGGTCAGGATGTAAACACTCTAAAGTTCTTCACCATGTGCGGTCTGCAAGAAGGCTACGAACCGTTCTGCGTGTGAGTTAATTTCTTTAATTACAATTAAAGAATTTATGTCGCAATATCGCATAGACATAAGAAATAAATAAATTATCATATACCGTAGAAACATGAATCGTCCGGTTACATATTGGTACACGAAAGATCAGCCTATTTTCGAAAACACCGACGACATGGCCGATACGCGAATCGACGTGGCTAGAATACCGGCCGGTTCCGACACGCCGCCGTGTCTAAAAATTTCTCACAACACATTTGAGACCATGGAGAAGGCTAACTGGGAATTTCTCCGATTGTCGCTACCCGTGATTTGTCAGTCTATCTTTATAACGGAAGGTGAAAAGCTACGAAGGTGGCAAGACATTAAAATGCGACAAAACCGACTTCTCGCCGAGCAAGTTGAACAAGCGCAGCAAGCCGCGCCGTCGGCTCATTTGGAACAGATCATGAAGTCCGGATTTAGCATGAGCGATATCAAAGGTGATAAAAAAACGTCAACTGACTTAACTGACGATTTATTACACGCGAATGTTAATCACAAAGAATTCAATTTATTTTATATCTGTGTGTTTTGCAATATAAATAAAACAGGACTGCAAAGAAATTACTCGGAAGATGCGGCCGAGGCCGACGAGATGATGAAGGAGTCGCCACTTCCTATGCAAAGAGGCAAACCTTCCAGGCCACCTAGAAAAAATTCCCTTTACGGATCGCGTAATTTGGATAATGCTATTAGCGATGCTGAAATGAATGGATACGGCGAGATGAATGGCGATATAAAGGACGACAAGAAGAAACGCGGTCGCTCGCCTTTCCGGTAAGCTCGAATTATATTATAAAAGACACGCTACATATCTCGATATTAGCGAAACTTTTGGTCTAAAAATTTGCTAACAACAAGAAAAAAAATCGTTATTTTTTTGATAAAAGCCATAAGCTATCTCTGGGGCAAAGAACGAAAACAAAGGCTCAATTAAAAACGTCATTCGAGCCAATTCTACGACCTGTTAGCTTTTGTTAGCTTTTTGAAAAATATTATTGTTATTATTATTTGTTAACATCGAGGTAATGCTGTTAATGATACTATAAATATTGCAAAACTCAAATCAACTACGATATCTTAACTTTGTTAGCAAGCTTAGCAAAGAAATGGAGGATGTACCGTGAGTTGATTTCCCCATATATAAAATATAAATAAAAGATAACACAAACATTTGAATTTTTATCTAAGATCGATTTTCAGAACTGCACCATCTCTTCTTTTCTTTTTTTTATGATATTTGATAAATTAATTAAACCTATTCTTCTCTCTTTTATTTTATGTGATAATTCAGTGCTTCGATTAGTTAACGATTTTAATTGACAAGCTATTCAATTGGCTTTTTACAGATTTTTCTCCCGAAAAACGAAGTCGCCGGAAGCGAAACCAAAACCACCTGAACCGCCAGCTCGCTCGGACATTTCGGATAAAAGTATGTTAGGGAGCAAAAGTGCCAAAACTCCTCAAGTTCGCGTTTCAACTGTAAGTGTAACATATATTATACATAATAAATATTCAAATAAAAAAATATTTGTAAAAGATTTTTTCTTATTTCGACAAACACTTTGTGAAAACTTCATCAATTAATTTTCACGAACTTGATCAAATTTGCGCGTTTGCGTTTGCGCGTACGTACGTAATGGTATTGTAAAGATTTCATAAAATAATTATATACGTATTTCTTTCTCTTTTTTCTCTTGCAGACGGATTTGAAAGTCGTGCCACCTCAAATTCCCGAGCGTAATATGCCCAAAGCAATGTCCGTTTTAACCGGAAGTGGCGTCGAAGCGATCGGCAATGAAATTTTCGATGCCGAGTGCCTGAAACTGATGAACGAATATTTCTACGGCGTGAGGATATTTCCTGGCCAGGACCCGACTCACGTTTACGTCGGCTGGGTTACATCGCAGTATCATTTGCATACGAAGGATTTTAATTTGTCCCGCGTGAGAAAATCTTCCGTCGCTATTATCGACGAATACGATCGTCTCATGGAACAGTACGTTTAAATATGTTTTCATCGTGTTAATTAATCTAATAACACTAGAACAATCAAACTCGTCAAAATGACGGATTTCTTACTTTAAATTACAGAAATGTTTTGAGTAATTTTACTTTAACATTGAGTTAACTTAACAAAAACATAAGCGTGAAATATTAAAACTCTTTGAAGCTGAAACCTTTCCTTGTTAATTAATTATTTAAAAAAATTAAATTAATAACGAAGATAATAAATAAAATAAATAAAACGTTTTTTTACATCCGTCAAATTGATTACAGGACGTGATAAAACTAAGTAGATGTACATTTAATCCTGGTTGTTCTAACGTTAAACGAACGAATGTAAAAGATGCAAAGAACAAAGAACAACGATATCGCAACATTACAGAGTCGACAGACAAAGTTGTTACATGGTTCGAGCGGACGAATTGTACAACGAAGTCACGCAGGATGCGTCGGGCAAAGGCGCGTCTCAGGGTATGTTCGTCGGGTGCTTCGTGGACACAGCCACGGGCTGGGTGTCCTTTACGTGTGAAGGGAAGGAAACAAGTCACAAGTTCAAGATGGAACCGGACACGAAGCTGTTCCCGGCGATCTTCGTCGAGGCCACGAGCAAGGAGATTCTGCAGATCGAACTCGGCAGAACTTCGACGACGCTCCCGCTCTCGGCCGCCGTACTGCAGAATTCCGAACGACACGTGATACCGCAATTTCCACCAAGGTTGAAGGTGCAGTGTTTGAAACCGCATCAGTGGGCCAGAGTTCCCAATCAGTCGCTTCAAGTGCACGCGCTGAAACTTTCCGACATCAGGGGATGGTCTATGCTGTGCGAAGACGCGATCTCGATGCTGGCTCTTCATATACCCGAGGAGGACAGATGCATCGATATCCTCGAGCTCATCGAAATGGACAAGCTGCTCAGGTAAAAATTTATAATCAAGAAGCTAGTAGGATTTGTTTATATTTCTCGAGTCGCACAAATTTTTTTTTCTCTTTCTGAAAAATTTCCTGTCTTCTTTTGGCTTTTATTTTTGTTTTACATATACAGTTTCCACGCGCACACGTTAACATTGTATGCAGCTCTGTGCTATCAGTCGAATTACCGAGCGGCCCACGCTCTCTGTCAACACGTTGATCAAAAGCAATTGTTGTACGCGATACGATCCGAATACATGTCCGGACCTCTGCGACAAGGATTTTACGATTTGCTCATCGCCTTGCATCTCGAGTCACATGCGACGACGATGGAAGTGTGCAAGAACGAGTACATAATACCGCTCGGTAAGATCTTATTTTTGTATGTAATATAACATTTTTCGAATCTGTGACAAATATCTCTCGATGTTTTCGCACAATGTTTTTTTTTTTTTAGGTCAGGAATTAAAAGATCTCTATGAAGATTCCGAGATGAGGCACAGTCTCAGATACTTGGAGACCGAGTCCATTCGGCCGCAGATGAAGATGACGGAAATCAGGTAGGTAAAACTTTCCCCCCACGTAGATGTGAGATCCCTACTAATCAGTCGCCATCAAGGGATGTTCCTTCTAGCGACCAAGCGATCGAGAACATACGGAGCCTGTACAGCCCGCATTTCCCGCTCGACGTTGTGCGTGATTACGTGATGATGGCACTCAACGAAGCCGTCGAGGTGAATCAAGTGCACAATCGAGATCCGATCGGAGGCAGCAACGAGAATCTCTTTCTGTATGTAAAACGATAAATCTGGCTGCTGCTCTGCGTGCTGCCGCTGATGTAAAACTGTTCTTCGTCAATGCTACTGGAAACTACAACTGTCGTTCATCTTCGAACATATTTTTATTTTACTCTCTTTCTTTCTTCTTTAAATCTTCTTTTGCTCTGTTTTAACGCACTGTCACGCATTTGGACTACGAATTACAATAGCAATGCACAATTTGACCAAGCAATCTTGACCCGCGCAACTCCGAAAAAAATATGGTGGGGCAAGGGGTGAAACAGGAATTTTTAATTTTCTGCTTGCACCGCTTACGGCGCTCGTCTAACGATCGATTGTTTCTTGATGTTAAATGTCTCGTCATTTACAGACCGCTCTTAAAGTTGGTAGACAGGCTACTCCTAGTAGGCATGCTAAGGAACGAAGACATATCCAAGCTGCTCATCATGATAAATCCCGAAACTTGGGATCCGACTTTCGATAAAGGTGAGAAAACGTTATTATCAAAGAATTTCTTGATCTATTCGAGCGATATTGATATAAAACGTATAATAATATAATTTCTCTCTCCTCTTCGTGTTTTTTTATACATATATAATATAATTACATGTATATATATATTTTTTAACAGAGTATTCTTTTTACATTGTTGCAGAAGGGAAAGACGAGCATCGGAAAGGCTTGTTACACATGAAAATGGCTGAGGGAGCCAAACTACAAATGTGCTATCTGCTTCATCATTTGAACGACATTCAGTTGCGTCATCGTGTCGAATCTATCATCGCCTTCGCTTCCGATTTTGTCGGGGACTTGCAGGCCGATCAGTTACGACGTTACATCGAGATAAAACAATCCGATTTACCGTCGGCCATCGCTGCCAAAAAGACTAAAGAATTCAGATGTCCTCCGCGGGAGCAGATGAACGCCATTCTGAGCTTCAAGAATTTCGACTGCGAAGAGGATTCAGAGAATACTCCTTGCGGAGAAGATTTGATCGTAAAGATGAACGAGTTCCACGGCGAGCTGATGTCCTACGTGTCTCTGACGGCTCTTCAAGAAGCAGACAATGCTGCTAACGAGTCACCCGAAGAGGTTCAGAAACCCGGTGCTATGAAGCGGCTCTTCAACTTTATCAACGCTGTCAAAGAGCTCGAAGAAGAACCGAAACCTGAACCTGAACCCACGAAGAAGACACCGGAAGGTGAATTCTTGCTTCAATACTTTATACATTTTTTTCATTAGTAGATGTTAATAGGTAAGACTTAAAGTTGTTTTGTAATTTAGAGGTTTTCCGCAAAGTGCTGATATCGACCATTGTAAGCTGGGCCGAAGAGTCTCAAATCGAGACATCAAAACTCGTACGTGAAATGTTTAGCTTATTGGTTAGACAGTACGATAATGTCGGCGAATTGATCAGAGCTTTGGAGAAAACTTACGTCGTCAACAACAAGACCAAGGATGATGTCGCGTTAATGTGGATCGGGTTGAGTCAAATTCGCGCCTTGCTACCGGTGCAGATGTCGCAGGAAGAAGAGGAATTGGTCCGAGAGAGATTGTGGAAGTTGGTGAACAATCATACCTTCTTCCAACATCCTGATCTTATCAGAGTTCTGAGAGTTCACGAAAATGTGATGGCCATTATGATGAACACACTTGGAAGACGCGCTCAGGCGCAATCAGATGCCCAGACTCAAGCTCAGGCAGTCGAGGGAGAAGCGGTCTCAAAAGAGAAAGACACATCTCACGAGATGGTTGTAGCCTGCTGCAGATTTCTCTGTTACTTCTGTCGCACATCCAGGCAGAATCAGAAAGCAATGTTCGATCACTTTGATTTCTTGCTGGAGAACAGCAATATTCTACTGGCCAGACCGTCGCTGCGAGGATCTACGCCTTTGGACGTGGCTTATTCCTCGCTGATGGAAAACACCGAATTGGCTCTAGCCTTGAGAGAACATTATTTGGAGAAGATCGCTATTTATCTGTCGCGATGCGGTTTGCAATCTAACTCGGAATTGATCGAAAAAGGTTATCCTGACTTGGGTTGGGATCCTGTCGAGGGTGAACGATATCTCGATTTTTTGAGATTCTGTGTGTGGGTCAATGGTAAATTTTTTATTCTGTAATTCCCTCTTTTATCTCGAAGTAATATTAAATATATGTATATATATATATATTTTTTTTTTATATACATATATGTTCTTGTGTCAGTTTAATATTAAATAATTTCTATTTATTTTTAATATTACGTCATTCTAGGTGAAAGTGTGGAGGAAAATGCCAATTTGGTTATTCGTTTGCTAATTAGAAGACCAGAATGCTTAGGTCCAGCTCTTCGAGGTGAAGGTGAAGGTCTCTTGAGAGCTATCATAGACGCTAATAAAATGTCTGAACGTATTGCCGACAGAAGAAAAGTAAGTCTTGTTGAGATTTCAAGAGATCTGACTTTTTTTTTACTTAATTGATTGCAAAGTAAGAAATTATAATCAAACAATATTTTCTCAAGCAGTATATTCTGACTGCTGTTTCAAACACAGTGCGAAAATATTATCAGTCCTTATCGTACTGTAATTAAATTAATATAAAGTGATATTTTCTTATTTGTGGAATTCACCTGATCCTTTCTTTTTTTTGAAATTCTTTTTTCCGCATGCGCATGTATCTGATATATTTTATTAATACGATATCAACTTAGTATCTCGCACAGGTACATGACGAAGCCGAAGGCACTACTTTGCTGCAATTCGAGCATCCACTTCCAGAGTCGGATGAAGACGAAGATTACATAGACACGGGCGCGGCGATTTTGAATTTTTATTGCACACTTGTCGATTTGTTAGGTCGATGCGCTCCGGATTCTTCCGTCATAGAGCAAGGTAACACACAACTCAATAGAGAATTAAACATTCGCATTTCCATTACTTCACAATTCAAAACAACAATTTCATTACGTTCTCATTTTACTGACATCTCCCGAGTAAATGATTTTTGCATTAATTACTTGCAAATAATCGAATTAAAATATTAACAACTTTTCTAGAATTTCTTAAATTCTTGTACTTAGCATTTTCAATTCACGTGCGCTCATTCTTTGCGACACTAAAGTGGCTCTTATTTCCGACTTTTGAATTTTTTCGCGGCACCCTCTATGGTTCAATCTGTTAAAAAAATAATCTGTGGAATCATCCTAAAGGGTGCCACGACAAAAAATTGTATTAAAATGTACATCTGATCCAGATCTACAACTTTTGTTTAACGTGTTTTTCGATAGAATCGATAAGTTGGAAGATAATCAAATAATATCGATTCATTATGCATTTAAAAATAAGTTTTTTAATTTTTTAAAGGCCTAGGGGCTTCTTTTCCCCTTATTCGGGCGAGCTAAACTTTTTCTCAGATTAACAGATGCAAAAAAATATTCAAAAAAAAAATATTCACCAAGAGGAAATAAGAACCATGTTATTGCGACACGCAATGACAAAATTTCATTACATGCAAAGTGCAATTAAATATCTAATAACAACGTTTATTCCTTTCTCAATGACCAACAGAGATGACAGCTACAGAGTCCGTTGGTAATACAAAACGAAGAAATTTTGTTTTGATTTAATTTAATTTAGCATCGAAACACAACGTGTCTGAAGCCACGTTATTGTTTCAGGAAAGAACGAATCACTTCGAGCTCGAGCGATTTTGAGGTCGTTAGTACCTCTCGACGATCTTCAAGGTGTACTGTCCTTACGATTCACATTGCTCAATCCCGCCGCTGGCGAGGAAAGACCGAAAAGTGACACACCGTCCGGTTTGATACCAGGACACAAGCAAAGCGTAGTACTGTTTCTCGAACGCGTTTATGGCATCGAAACGCAGGAATTGTTCTACAAGATTCTGGAAGAAGCTTTTCTTCCAGATCTTCGCGCTGCTACTATGCTCGACAGAGTAAGAATCAAAGATCTTATTGTGTAAAATAAAATGAAAGAATGTTAAATTGAGGGATGTCGCTGCAAATGCGATCAATTTCTACTTTTCAAAATTATTGAATTTTTATATTCTCCGCATAATTGACTGCTTAATTTATAACTGTGATTAACGTATGTGGTAGTTACTGCAGTCGAAAAACAGTTTCAACAGTTTTTTTTTCTTAAAATTGTGTTTTTCACTTCCTAAAATTACACACAAGTGGAATTTGCTTGATTTTGCAATGACATCTCTCAATTCTAGCTGAACACTTCAACTTTTCTTTTTTGTATTTATCTTTCGATTGAATTTCTTTTTCATAGAACGATGGCTACGAATCCGACATGGCGCTCGCCATGAATCGATATATTGGAAATAGCATTCTGCCTTTGCTGATCAAACATTCCAAGTTTTACAACGAGGCTGACAATTACGCAAGTTTACTCGACGCCACGTTACATACAGTCTATCGGCTGAGTAAGAATCGAATGCTGACGAAGGGACAGCGTGAAGCTGTTTCAGACTTTCTCGTCGCATTGACCAGGTAAAAAACAAAGAAGTTTTTAAATTTCTAATTTTTTTTTAATTCTATTTTCTTGTTTAAAAAATCGAATTGTATTCTTGCAGCCAAATGCAACCGAGCATGTTGTTGAAATTGCTGAGAAAGCTGACCGTCGATGTGTCCAAATTATCGGAATATACTACTGTTGCTCTTAGAGTATGTCAATAATTTGATGAAGTGTTTATTTTATTTATTTTTGTCTTCTACACCGCAAAGTAAAAGTTATCTAATAATCGCAATAGTAAACGCGCTTGTTAATATCAATTCCACTTCTCAGGAGAGAAAAAGTCCTTCATATATGTGCACAAACTGGTAAAATTAAAAATTGATTTTTAATGTTACAAACAACTTTTACCGGTGAATTACAATTTTAAGGTTTAGTTAAAATTTTGGATTATAATTATTACTTATTGTTTAATTATTTATAACTAAATATTGTTTCTAATATTGTTATTAAATATTGTTTTTAATATTTATAAGTAAATATTCGAATTTGCCCACATATGCAGGACTTTTTCTCTCTACTGTAATATAAAATTTTTTTTATTTTTAGTTATTAACTCTACACTACGATCGTTGCGGTAAATATTACGGTTCCACTGGCGGTCAAGGTACGTACGGCGCATCGAGCGATGAAGAGAAACGTCTGACGATGGTTTTGTTCAGCAATATATTCGATTCTTTGTCGAAAATGGATTACGATCCAGAACTATTCGGAAAAGCTCTGCCTTGCCTAACGGCTATCGGTTGCGCTTTACCGCCGGATTATTCATTGTCGAAAAATTACGACGACGAATGGTTCGGCAGCAAATCGGCCTCTACGCAATCGCCCGACGGACCTTACAATCCACAACCGATCAACACGTCCAGGTTATTTTTTTATTATTTTAATTGTGGAATTTGTGAAAGTGTCTACACACGCAAATAAATTATGTGTGAATAATAAAATTTCATCGGTGATAATCCAAAGATTTTTTTAAGATCTCTGAATTCGAGATCTCACATAAAATAGTCAACATCTTGCTATGATCTTTTTTCAGTGTGGTGCTCAATAACGATCTTAATCAAATTGTGCAAAAATTCTCCGAGCATTATCACGACGCTTGGGCCAGTCGTAAGTTGGAAAACGGATGGACTTACGGCGAGCAATGGTCGGACGTGAATAAAACCCATCCGAGATTAAAACCGTATCATATGTTGAGTGATTACGAACGAGAACGATACAAGGAACCAGTGAGAGAGAGTTTGAAGGCTCTGTTGGCAATTGGTTGGAGCGTGGAACACGCAGAGGTCGATGTCCCGTCGACCAACCGAAGCTCTATGAGGAGGTCTTCCAAGAGTCAAGTAAGAAAAATCGATATTGGATAAATATTTAATACAAAATAAATATAGAATAAATATTTCTTGCAAGAGAGAGAAAGAGAACACGCGCTAATATGTAGTGCCTTTACGTATACAGGGCGACTCCGCAAATCCGTTTAATTACAATCCTCATCCGGTGGACATGACTAATCTGACGTTGAGCAGAGAAATGCAGAATATGGCTGAACGTCTGGCGGATAACGCTCATGATATCTGGGCAAAGAAGAAGAAGGAAGAACTCATGACCTGCGGTTAGTCTCTCTTTAGACCGCTGAGACAACGCGCTCCGATTATTTCATCTTTCATTCGAATTTTCTTTTTATCTTGTTAAATTACATTCTCCGATCATTTTTCCAGGAGGTGGTATTCATCCACAGCTGGTACCTTACGATCTGCTGACCGACAAAGAGAAACGTAAGGATCGCGAGCGATCGCAGGAGTTTCTCAAGTATTTGCAGTACCAAGGCTACAAACTTCACAAACCTAATCGCGGCGGAACCGAGACAGAAGTGGCCGGAGCTGTTCCCTCGGTCGAGTTACGATTCGCTTATTCGTTGCTGGAGAAGTTGATAGCTTATCTGGACAAAGCGACGATTAACATGAAGTTGTTGAAACCTTCCGACACGTTTAGTCGAAGAAACAGTTTCAAAACCTCAACAAGAGACATCAAGTTCTTCAGCAAAGTAGTTTTGCCGCTTATGGAAAAGTACTTCAGCACTCATAGAAATTACTTCATCGCCGTCGCCACCGCGACGAACAACGTCGGCGCGGCGTCCTTGAAGGAGAAGGAGATGGTGGCTTCTCTTTTCTGCAAGTTGGCGAATTTATTGAGATCGAGACTCGCTGCTTTCGGCGCGGATGTGAGAATAACGGTTCGTTGTCTGCAAGTGCTCGTAAAAGGCATTGACGCGAAGAGTCTCGTGAAGAATTGTCCGGAATTTATCAGAACGTCGATGTTAACGTTCTTCAACAACACCGCTGACGATTTGGGCCACACAATTCTAAATCTCCAGGAAGGAAAATACAGTCATCTTCGAGGCACCCATTTGAAAACTTCCACGTCGCTATCGTACGTCAATAGCGTAGTTCTGCCAGTGCTCACCGCAATGTTCGATCATCTTGCTGCGTGCGAATACGGCAGCGACTTGTTACGTAAGTATTTAAAATATCGAACTCAATGTGAACATCTATGTCAATATCACATTCTAATTAATTGATTGATCGATTAATGAATTATTTATAATTTATTTTCATCAAATAGTTGACGAAATTCAAGTAGCATCTTACAAAATGCTGGCGGCTCTCTACACTCTCGGAACAGACGCTACTTTGACGCATGATAGAAAGTACTTGAAGACCGAGATCGAGCGACACAAGCCCAATCTGGGTTCTTGTCTAGGCGCATTTTCGAGTTGCTTCCCAGTGGCTTTCTTAGAGCCGCATTTGAACAAATACAATCAGTTTTCTCTTCTAAATCGAATCGCCGATCATTCTTTGGAAGCTCAGGACATCATGACAAAGATGGAGTCCAGCATGCCGACTCTGGAAACTATTCTCAACGAGGTCGATCAATTCGTCGAATCCGAGAAGACTTACAACGACGCGCCTCACGTGGTCGACGTGATACTTCCTTTGCTCTGCTCGTACTTGCCTTTCTGGTGGGCGCAGGGACCGGACAACGCGACTCCAAGCGAAGTCAATTACGTCAGTATGGTCACGAGCGATCACATGAATCAGTTGTTGAAGAACGTGTTGAAGCTGATCAAGAAGAACATCGGCAACGAGAACGCACCGTGGATGACACGCATCGCTGCTTACACGCAGCAAATTATTATCAACTCATCGGAGGAGTTGCTGAAAGACCCGTTTCTACCCCTTGCCGAGCGCGTTAGAAAACGAACGGACACCATGTTTCACAAAGAGGAATCTCTTCGCGGTTTTATCAAATCTTCGACGGACGACACCTCGCAGGTCGAGGCGCAAATTCAAGAAGACTGGCAGTTACTGGTTCGCGATATTTACTCGTTCTATCCGTTGCTGATAAAATACGTTGATCTTCAGAAAAACCATTGGCTCAGAAACAACATATCCGACGCAGAGGATCTCTACAATCATGTGGCGGCCATATTTAACATCTGGTCCAAGTCGCAGTACTTCTTGCGCGAAGAGCAAAACTTTATATCCGCGAACGAGATCGACAACATGGTGCTCATCATGCCCACCGCGACAAGAAGACCCGCTACGGTGTCCGATGGCACCGCACCTTCCGGAGGTGGCAAGGTTCGTGCAATAGTTCGACAATAAAGATCCCGTTTTGTAAATTAATATCCTGAAAATAAAATCCTGCACATCCTGGACAAATTATTATCCGGCTATGAATAATCATACATTTGACATTTGAGACAATCTGTTCACGTGTGAAGAACTTTTTATCTTGAAATACGATCTTGTGAACGACTAAAACAATCGACTAAATATCTACACTGTATTTCAGAAAAAGAAGAAGCACCGCGACAAGAAGAGAGACAAGGACAAGGAAGTGCAAGCTTCTTTGATGGTTGCTTGCCTAAAGCGATTGCTGCCCGTCGGCTTGAATCTGTTCGCCGGTCGCGAACAGGAATTGGTGCAACATTGCAAAGATAGATTTTTAAAGAAGATGCCGGAATACGAAATCGCGGAATTCGCTAAAACTCAATTAACGCTCCCGGATAAGATTGATCCTGCCGACGAAATGTCTTGGCAGCATTATCTGTACTCGAAACTCGGTCAGAAAAAGGACGCGATAGAACCTGTCAAGGCTCAACAACTGGAGGATGTGGTTGCCAGAATCACCGACATGGCCAAAGTCCTGTACGGCTTACACATGGTTAGTCTTGTCGCGTGACAAAGTCGCGTGAGTGTGTGTACGCGTGTATATTATATATATATACATATATTTTTTCATTCTTCGATATTCGATTATTCAGAGAGAAGAATAATCTTCAAGCCTGTGTAATGTTATTTTAATTTTTATCGATATATTTTTCCGATCGTCGAGGAATGAAAGAGATCGTGGAAATCGTCGTCATTTTCTTTTTTGTTTGAAGCGATTACGTAGACATTCATCATTCATTCTACGTACTTTTTTTATGTTCTCGAGTAGATAGATCATCCACAACAGCAGAGCAAGAGTCAGTACAGATCCGTGGTGTCGATCCAACGTAAACGAGCGGTAATCGCTTGCTTTCGTCAACTTTCCTTACATTCCCTGCCCAGGTATCCCTTTTTTTTTTTGCTGATCTGATTATGTTTGTGCTTCGGTTAATCTTAATTGTGTAATTTTGTCGTGTATCATCATTTACTTTTTTTTAACATCGTCATCAGTGTGAGAGAGAAAGAGAGAGAGAAAGAAAGAAAGAAAGAAAATCATTAGAGTCACAAATTGAGTTGTTGGAGTGTGTTTTTGAATTTTGCGTAGATAAAACATAAGAAAATTAGCTACACTATACATACGTACAAAACACACATACGCATAGAATGTACGTAACGATATTAGTTTTTTGTCAATAGAAGAAAGAAATTGTTAGATAACAAGAATTTTAGTGCAATAATCAGTGTTTAGCGCTATACAAGACTAATTTTTATATATCACCACACACGATTCATAACAATAACTATTGATGGTTTAATGAGTGCGCTTGCTATTTGTGTGCACGCTAACAGGCGACAAAGCCGCCACCATCACGAGATGGATGGAAACGCGTGTTGTGTGCTGCCAGAAAAAGAGCAGCGATTGCATGTTTGCGTAGTGAGCCTCTGTATAAATTAAGAAGGTACGATTAATGCGGATTAAAATTTAATTACTATTGAAAAAAAAATATATACATTTGATCGCAATTTTTTCTAACAAGAAATCCCCCTTCTGTTTCGATAGGCACAGAGCAATAAACATTTTCGCGCGAACATATTACGAGTTGTGGCTACAGGATGAAAACGTGGGTCAAGAAGTTATGATCGAAGATCTCACGGTAATCAATTTATTTTCCCCGTGATTCAATTCAAAAAAAAAAAAAAAAAAGATATGTGTGTAATTTTATACTAGAATCTTGAATAAAAAAAAAAATTATTTATATTTTAATTTTTCAGCAATCGTTCGAAGATGCCGAATTGAAGAAAATGGACAAGGCCGAGGATGAAGGCAAGCCGGATCCGCTGACACAATTGGTAACAACGTTCTGTCGCGGTGCCATGACCGAACGATCGGGTGCGCTTCAAGAGGATCCGCTTTACATGAGTTACGCTCAGATCATTTCGAAATCTTGCGGAGAGGAAGAGGAAGAGGGCGAGGAAGAGGGAGGCGGTGAGGAGGAAGGCGGAGCTTCGATCCATGTAAGCATTTTCGATCGCACAAATCTCGTGAATTAAAAACTATTTTGAGTGAGAAAATGGAATTTTTTCGAATTCTCACAGCCTGTCTAACGTATATTAACGAATTCCCATCTTTTTCTAACTTACTAGAAGCCGGCGCATAAGCTACTTATGGTAAGAATAAGTAGTTAGTGCGACAATCCATCCGCTTAATGTAATACGCTCGCAAGCCCAAAATATATTAGTCACATCTCTCGACATTTGTTGAATTGTACATTGTCCTATTTATCAAAGCAATCAAGCAATATATAAAAAAAAAATCATTCACAAGCGAAACATTGTAGGCTGTTGCGATCGTTTTCTCCTTTTTCATCGACTTATCTCGCTAACATAAATATAAAATAAACTTTACGTTCTGTGTGTTTTTACGTGACTCTCAAGAGGACTATGCATAAACTAATGGTAAGATATGTTGCGTACATATTTTTTATATGTACCTACACGCACGTGACGAAACCGTGTTTTATTAAAATTTAAATTACTTTTGAGTGTGTGCGTGCAAATAATTATTATAATACACTGTCGCAATCGATACAATTCAACATTTCCACGTGCAATCGTGTTGTATGTTTTTTTTTGTAAAATTTATATACACGTTCTTCTGTAATTCTCGATATACCTACTTTATATTATTTTTATGACACATGTATTTGTGTTCATTTATACGTTTGCGTGTGTGACGCAGGAGCAAGAAATGGAAAAGCAGAAACTGCTGTTCCATCAAGCTCGTTTAGCGAATCGCGGCGTGGCAGAGATGGTTCTCCTGCACATATCAGCGTGCAAGGGTGTTCCCAGCGAGATGGTGATGAAGACTTTGGAGCTTGGAATTTCGATCCTGCGCGGCGGCAATATTGAGATCCAGCGAGGCATGTTGAATCATCTGAAAGAAAAGAAGGATGTCGGCTTCTTCACGTCGATCGCGGGTCTGATGAATTCTTGCAGCGTCTTGGATTTGGACGCTTTCGAGAGGAACACGAAGGCTGAGGGTCTGGGTGTCGGGTCCGAGGGAGCGGCTGGCGAGAAAAATATGCACGACGCTGAATTCACCTGCGCCTTGTTCCGTTTCATTCAGTTGACTTGTGAGGGTCACAATCTCGGTGAGCAGTCGATCATTTCTTTCGCAAAAAATTAAAATCGAGTGATATTTATTTTTTATCTCGTAATCTTCTTTTATTTTTTTTTTTTTCGCTACAGATTGGCAGAATTATCTCAGAACACAGGCTGGCAATACGACGACGGTGAACGTCGTTATCTGCACCGTCGATTACCTGTTACGACTGCAGGAATCCATCATGGACTTTTACTGGCATTACTCGAGCAAAGAACTCATCGATCCCGCCGGCAAGGCGAACTTCTTCAAGGCTATTGGCGTAGCCAGTCAAGTTTTCAACACTCTCACTGAAGTTATTCAGGGTCCGTGTGCGCAAAATCAACAGGCGTTAGCACACTCGAGATTGTGGGACGCGGTCGGAGGTTTTCTTTTCTTATTCTCCCACATGCAAGACAAGCTGTCAAAGCATTCTAGTCAAGTGGATCTTTTGAAGGAGTTGCTGAACTTGCAGAAGGACATGATCACCATGATGCTTTCTATGCTTGAAGGTATCAGATTTTTCGACTTAATAAATTCAGAAAAATTAACGAAACAGTTTAATATATTCATGCTTGTCACAGGTAACGTTGTGAACGGAACTATCGGAAAGCAGATGGTTGACACTTTGGTCGAGTCAGCTAGCAACGTGGAATTAATCTTGAAGTATTTCGATATGTTCTTGAAGTTGAAGGACCTCGTATCATCTCCGAGTTTCTTGGAAGTCGATCTCAACAACGACGGATGGGTGTATCCCAAGGATTTCAAAGAGAAAATGGAGCAACAAAAGAGTTACACCAAGTATGTTCATAAAACTGTTCTTTTTTTCTCGCGAATCAAATCAATTGCATATGTGCAGATATCTGTATCTCGTGTGTTTCCGAAATGTTTTCAGCGAGGAAATCGATTTTCTTCTGGCCTGTTGCGAAACAAATCACGACGGGAAGATCGATTACGTCGCCTTCATGGATCGCTTTCACGAACCGTCGAAGGAAATCGGTTTCAATCTGGCTGTATTGCTCACCAATCTGTCCGAGCATATGCCTAATGAGCCTAGATTAGCCAAATTTCTTGAAACAGCCGGTTCTGTTCTCAATTACTTCGAGCCATTTCTGGGTAGGATCGAGATTCTCGGCGGCAACAAGAAGATCGAGCGCGTGTATTTCGAGATCAAAGAGTCAAATATCGAGCAGTGGGAGAAGCCGCAGATTAAAGAATCGAAAAGAACTTACTTCTACAACACAGTGGTCGAGGCTGGCGAGAAGGAAAAATTGGAAACGTTCATTAACTTCTGCGAGGATGCTATTTTTGAGATGCAACACGCGAGCGCGTTAATGACCGTCGAGGAGAGCAGTGGAATTGGCAAAGCGAGAGAATCTTCGTACACGTATATGACCGAAGACGATGAGGAAAGGAAAGATCCGATTAGACGTAGCATACAGGCCTTCAAGGATGGCGTGTATTACTTCTTCTATCTGTTCTCACCGACCAATATAAAGAACAAAATTGCCGAGATGCAACAGATGACGATTCCGGAGCTCTTTATCGGTTTCTTCAAAATGATCTTTTACGCGTTTTATTATTCTGGTTTTGGTGTCGGTTGCGTGATCAAATACTTTATGAAACTTTTGTTGACACTAATGAGAGGACCACATCTCGAGGAGCCTAGAGTCGTCAAAGAAGAGGAAGAGAAACCATTGAGACATTTGCCCGCTTTGCCACCGACACCGGATGAATCGAACTTACAGGTACGATTTTCTCGATAATTTATATGTAAATTATCGAGTGTACTCTATTAATATATTCTAAAACTCTCGTTTAGGTGCAAGCGTTCGGAATGGATATAACAAAAGAAGAAGGAGGACAGATAAAGATAGCGCCGCATGAATCGAGTACTTCTACGCCTCAGTCTAGTATCGAAGAAACTGGCGAGAGTACGCCCGAAGAAGGTGCTGGAGAAGACGGAGCGAGAGCTGAGGGAGAGAGCGAGGCACCAGTCACCTTGGCCGATTTACTCGGGTAAATTTATATACAGCGATGCAGATAAAACTAATACGAAATTTTAAGCTCGATTTTTTTTTTTTTTTTTTAATGGAGCACAAGAAATTTTAAATGTACGTAATAATATGTAGAATATAATTATAGCGTCAAAATTGAGGAGTGTATGTTTCTCGGTTTTTCTAATTAGAAATAAATCTTTCATTATAATATATAATCTTGCAGTGGAGAACAAGCCCGAGCGCAAGCCGCCGCGGCAGCTGAAGCCGCTGCAGCTCAACAAGCCGCTATGGCGGCGGTTGAAGCTGAAGCGAAACAAGAAATCACGGCCGAACCTTCCACGGGATCTAGTATCGATCTTTCCGAATATAGTCATCGGGTGGTATCTTTCTTGGCCAGAAATTTCTACAATTTGAAATACGTTGCGCTGGTTCTCGCTTTCTGCATCAATTTCATGCTGCTTTTCTACAAGGTTTGCAATTTTTTGGCACATTTTGTGTCTTGAATAAAATATTACAATTCAAGAATCTATATAAAATCTTACACACACAAAAATTACGTATCGTCACTTTTATTTGTTGCCTTTACTTCTAGGTGTCATCTTTAAACGAAGACTCAGATGAGGAAGGTAGTGGACAAGTGGCGGATTTGTTGGCGGAAATGTCAGGCGAAGGCCCGTCAGGAATAGGAGGTAGTGGTATGGAAATGAGTAGCGGTAGCGGCGAAAATGATTCCGAAGAGGAAGACGACGAGGCTAACGAATTCGTGGAAGTGGCAGAAGATTATTACTACATGGCTCATGTAATGCGACTATTGGCTCTTCTTCATTCTATCGTTTCGCTCGCTATGCTGGTGGCATATTATCATCTAAAGGTATTTCAAGTGATTATAAAACGCGATCTCGTTTGTGATTCACAATTATCGCGATTCGAATCACCGATTATTTTTTATTCAGGTACCGTTGGCTATTTTCAAACGAGAGAAGGAGATCGCACGGCGAGTAGAATTCGATGGTTTGTACATAGCCGAGACGCCGGAAGAGGACGATATCAAGGCACATTGGGACAAAATGGTGATATCAGCGAAAACATTTCCCGTGAATTATTGGGACAAGTTCGTCAAGAAAAAAGTCCGTCAGAAATACAGCGAGACATACGATTTCGATTATATCAGTAATTTGCTTGGAATGGAAAAAACTTCGTTTAGCCAGCAAGAAGAAGAAGGCTCTGGCTTGATACACTTGTAAGTTATACACATGGATATATATATATATATACATGGATATGTCTTTTATAGTTTCCTTTTTTATAAAACGTTAAAAATTAATTTTTGCAGCATCGTAAATATCGATTGGCGATATCAGATATGGAAAGCCGGTGTTACCATCACGGATAACGTAAGCGCGCTCGAATCAATTTAATGCTTAAAGTGCATATAGAGATACAAAAAAAAAAAAAAAAAAAAAAAAAAAAAAATTTCTATTATGCAATCAAACCAAAACGAAGGTTTTTGGGCAAATAAACTGCCAAGTTCTATGTATGTTTTATGTAGTGAAAGATGAAAGAATAATTAAATACCTCAAAGAGTCCAAAAATATTTTTCCTAAAATGTGATAACTCTACGACAGAGATATGTGTGCACTTCAAGAATAATGAGACTAAAATTATGTGTGTGTATATTATGTGCTCTTTTTTTATCTAATTATTCTACTCTTACTTATAGGCATTTTTATACAGTTTGTGGTACTTCACATTTTCGATTTTGGGCAACTATAACAATTTCTTTTTCGCCGCTCACTTGCTGGACGTTGCGGTCGGTTTTAAAACACTAAGAACGATCTTGCAATCTGTAACGCACAACGGCAAGCAGCTGGTATTGACGGTTATGCTGCTGACAATTATCGTGTACATCTACACCGTTATAGCCTTTAATTTCTTCCGCAAGTTTTACATACAGGAGGAAGACGATGAAACCGACAAGAAATGTCATCATATGTTAACGGTACACATTGTACAACGTTATATAAAAATATGTTTTAAAAGATGTTCTAATTTCAGACTATTGTTATATACTTTTCTCTCTCATTTTTTCGACAGTGTTTTATCTTCCACTTGTATAAAGGCGTAAGGGCCGGCGGAGGCATAGGTGATGAAATCGGCGAGCCCGACGGCGATGATTACGAGGTTTATCGTATCATGTTCGACATCACGTTCTTCTTCTTCGTAATCGTTATTCTATTAGCTATCATTCAGGGTAAGTATATAACATCCTATCGATTTCTTCGATTTGTGACAGAGACTGTGATTCGATACCTGTCGATTCTCACAGGTTTGATTATCGACGCGTTTGGCGAGCTTCGAGATCAGCTCGACAATGTGAAGACAAATATGGAAAGCAACTGCTTCATATGCGGCTTGGGGAAAGAATATTTCGACGCGGTACCGCACGGATTCGACACCCACGTCCAGCAGGAGCATAACTTAGCGAATTACATGTAAATATATCGAAAAAATTTCTCGCACATCTTGTTTCTAGCCAAAAAAATATTTATTAATTTTTTTACACATTAATATATTTTGTAATTTTTTAAACATGTAATTTTCTTTTTAACAGGTTCTTTCTTATGCACCTGATTAACAAACCGGACACCGAGTACACCGGTCAGGAGACCTATGTGTGGAATATGTATCAACAAAGATGTTGGGACTTCTTCCCGGTGGGCGATTGTTTCCGCAAACAGAACGAGACGGTAGAGGAGGAGGCCAAGAAAAAATAAGATTAATTCTAATGCTAATTTAAAGTGACCAATTGATCGATCGATTCGTTAATCGACGAAAAAGATTCTCTTCCTCAGAGTCTTCGATAATATTGTCTATTGTTCATATCGGACGGGAGTAAACAAAGTGAGCGCGTTCGCTCGAAAATAATCAAATTTCAAATACTCTACACATTTTACATCGTAACGAAAGAAAATTTTTACCTCGTATACTCTTCTGTCCCCGTTTTCCATTCGACTTTTTATCGTTATTCCGACTAACCGATAGATCGAGTTTTTCGACGTGTGAGTAATCCGGTGCACACATTAATCGAATTTATATTCACATGTGTATATCGCGAGTAAAGATGATCTCCTTTGGGCAAGAAGAAATTCGCGCGTTATATTCGGGCGTGGACGCGCGACCGGAATTTAGTGGAAAATTTAAAAACTATTTTTCCAACTTTCTATGAACCGCGACTGCACTCAAACGATATTGCCATTAAATCTCGAAATTCCCTCTTTGTACGCAGAGGCGATCAATTGAAGATTAAGAAAAACGTTCTTCGAGTAGCGGTACATTATTCGAATCGATAAAACACCGATTGCACAAATTCTTAGCGTTACAATTGCCTTCTTTTCATACGTCGAAAGATCTACACTTGTAATTTTAATCTGAACAAAACAACAAGTTTGAGATATAATAAACATAGAATATAAGTAAGTTGAAGATTTATGTAAAGTTTATATAATGTGCGTGTGTGCGCGCGCGCGTGTGTGTGTGTGTGTATGAAAATCTCTCTGACAAAAGATCGTTGTGTAAAAGTGCAAACTTTATGGATATTTGTGGACTGAGCGCTCACATTACATCCGAGAATGTTAAAATATTGTAAATAAAATTCTACGAAAGAACTACCCGGTATACAAATAAAGACGTACTTCTTTACGTTGACTTCTTTATTCTTCTCGTCCTCATCTCGACGTAATATATCATTAAATGCTATTCTTTCAAGAGTAAATTTTTACAAAAGATTGAAAACCTTGAATCAATCTTTAAATTTTCAAAAGCTTGGCAAAGTTTTTCTACGTTAAGTGTTTTCACATCAGAATGAGAACAAAATCAATTATTTCAATCGATAGAATTTGCACCGACTTCGAAATTTGATGCAATATTGCGACGTGTTGTTTTATCGGTCGCGGTATCTTTATCACGTGTCGTATAGTAAAATAATATTTTCCTTTGTTGGTTGTACACTCGAGAAAAGTGAAAAAAAAAAAATAAATAAAACAACAAGAGTAACTGAATCGAATAAGAGAGGAGGAAGAGAAGGAGAAGAAAGAGAACGCGCAAGCGCTTCGGCCCAACGAACCCTCGCCGGCGAGGAGTCTTCAGGACGAAAATGCACCATGGCATGAGAGGTCCGATGAGCGATCGTTACGGAGTTCAAAACCCGACGATGCAGGCCAGGAATGGGGTCTGCGATAAAATCGAAAATTACATATCCGAACTGGGTCGATGGTACGTGAGTAATCACTGTGAGGGTGACCGCCCTGAGCACCCGCAGGGAACCACAGTGTGTGTTTTTCCCTGTGCTGTAGACAGTAGAGAGGGTGGGGTCGAAGAAAGGGGCGAACGACCTGAGCATTTCCCGGGGTGAAAGTGGCGAATGATATTTAGCTTTCGTCGCGATTGCCGATGTAAGGAAGTGTAACCCCGCGTTGTAATTCTGACTTATTCCAGTCTTGGTAAAAGAAATGTCGCGCACGATCGATGATAATAAATCTATATAACAATACGATTTCGGAAACTTGTGCGCTAGTGTCAGTACAGTCGGTTTTGCACGTGTGCGAAATATATATGAGATGATTCTATATTCTGAGACACGCCGTCTTTTCTAATAAACGTTGCGTTTCAGTGAAACTTCTTTTTGTTGATTTTTTCTTCGAGAAATTATGTTTTAATTGCAATTTCAATATTTATAGATGTTCTAATTTTTTACATATTCAAGGTAATTTGTTCCTACAATTACTTCTATGGTAGTTTCTTGTGTATTATGTAAATATTTCTCTCTCTCTTGAGATTTTTTAATTGATAATTAATTGATTGTAAAACAGGGCAGTATGGAGAGTGATAATAATGGGCCAGTTTCTCTCGATAGTGTTATGCTTCATGACACTCGTAAATCACTACATAAACACCACTGCTCCTTACAAGCTCTCGCTTCCAACAGGTAACTTCACTTAATGATTCTTCGCGTTTGTTTTACAGCTCGTTGAAAAAAAAAAAAAAAACTTGAGCTCATTAAAAAGTGTAGCAAATCAAAAGATATAATCTTCTTTAAAGTGTTAAGCACATTTATTCTTTGATTTTTCGAAACAGGACAAAATCTTCCGCATTACGTGATGATGTGTTTAGTTTATACGACATGGATGTCCTGCAGAGGTGTGGGAAATGACCTGATTTCTGTGATAAGAGCCCGTGGTTGGAGGTATCTGCTTCTGGCGTTAATCGACGTCGAGGCATGCACGCTTATCACGTCCTCGCATCAATTTACCAGCCTCGCCAGTATACAAGTAAATACTTTCTCGTTCAATTGTTATAATCGATTAATTTAATATTTCAACCAGACAAACAAAAAAGGCTCGTTTTTTCATTGATTTTTGATCAAATCACTAGTTCTAATCACGGGCAACGTTACAAACTATTCATAGTTGCCTGTTCTTTAACACATAGATGTTTAAAAAACATTTATATTTATTAAAACAATATATTAATGTTTAAAACAAATTAAATTGTGTTATATAACATAAAAATTACTATAAAAAACTAAACAATATTTCAGCTTCTTGACTGTGTGGCAATACCGGTTGCTTTGGTGCTATCGTTTCTGGTATTGGGTGTCAGATATAGAATGGTGCACATCGTTGGCGTGTCCGTCTGTTTAATGGGTGTGGGATGTCTCGTTTGGGCCGGTATAGATAACAACAATGATCCCACGTCAACTGGTAGTTATTAATTATCATACGTATATAATACTAAAGCCGGTAGATTTTTGCGATAAAAAATAATATACGGACAATTGATATATTGTGTTGTATCACATGACATTAGGAAAGAATCAACTGGTCGGCGACATGCTTTGTCTCGGTGGAGCGGTATTATTCTCGGTGACGACGGTTCTACAAGAACTGGTTGTCAAAACGGTCGATATTATCGAATACTTGGGTATGATCGGTTTCTTCGGCACGATATTAAGTTGCATGCAGATGTAAGTATGACACAAATATGACAAAAGATGTTCAAATACGATCACTGTGTGTTTTCGTCTCAATTGTTTCAATAAAGTGCCGTGCTCGAGAGGCTTCAAATAGAAGCGTTTCGTTGGGACAATGCACCAGTGATAACGATTCTAATTCTTTACTGCATCACGCAATTCATGTTTTTCTCTCTGGTACCGGTAATACTGTTCGAGTCTGGCGCTACCGCTTTGCAGCTGGCCCTACTCACTTCGGACTCGTTCAATATTTTAGCCGGAATGCTTAATCATCATTACAAGGTAAACGAGTCAATTTTTACGTTACAATACAATAATACGGCTTCATTAAGTATAATATTAAAATTAATTTCCTGATTTTTTAGTTTAACTTTTTTCCTTTGAAAAAGATCTCACGTTGAATCGCACGCTGAATAACCGACATTTGCCTCTTTGTCTGTTCTAGTTCCACGCGTTGTATTTCGTTTCATATGCGCTCACGATGACCGGTATATACATATATGCCATAAAGAGAACACCTATGTCGACGAACTCACGGACGCAACACATTGAACCGCCTATTCCGGATTACAGGTAGATTACGCGTTACTCTTAAAACGATGTTTACTCGTTCTACATTCTTGTCTTCCTTTCTATCCTTTCCCCCTCTCTCTCTCTCTCTCTCTCTCTCTGTCTCTCTTTCACTTGTTATAAATATGTGATATTCTTACTTAGACAATCTTTTTTAGACACATATCTCACCCTGACGTTGGAGAAGTGGAGATGGCGACGAGTTCCGGAATGTCTGGCGTGAGCGGCACTCTTGATATAAGAGCGTCCACTCTTGGAAGCGAGAGGGAGACAATGGATGCGACGAGTTTACCCTTAAGCGTCAGTTCGGACACGGCCTTTACCTCGTTTTACGGCAGTCAGGCGAATTTAAAGGTAGCATCGAGATCGATGCCACGTGTATCATCCAATTCGTATCTCGATACGAACGCGATCAGATCGTCCCGATCAGGGACGAACTTGACGCGGGTACAAGGTTCAGGCGATCTCACGGATATCCGAGACAGATGTAGTCCGCGGGATTAATCGATTTTAATTTTTTAACGTAACCTGTTGTCGCCATGTGTTAACATGGTTTTATTATATACTGCGTAAAACTTTTCACAGAAAAACATTCTGATAAACCCAGTAGATTCGTTTTCCAAAACTTCGTATGGAAAATCACAGAATGCGACATTGTTTCTTACGCGATAATAAAACTAAGCGACAAATATAAAACTTGTAAACGTGTTACTCTTAGATATATTTCAAATCGAATGCGCTCGTACAGTAACGAGCAGGTCGCATTCGCAAATACGTTTAAATCGCGTGATTTATCTGCCTCTGATGAAATTGTTTTCCCGTATTTATTTATTCGCACACTCGAAACGGTATATCGTAAATGAAATCTATCGACGCGATCAGGCTGGGAACAACGGTTCTGCTTGTAATTAATAAGCGGAAGGAAAACGACTGCCTAAAATAGAATACCGCGCGATTTATTCTCTCATTCAAAATACGACTTGAAAATATTTTTTTTAAATTGGACTCTTAGAGAGAAAGAGAGGGAGAAGAAAAGTATATAAGTGTTTATAACACGACATTTTGTTTAGAAATAACCTTAGTATAAAAAAAAACATTACTAACAATAATTATATTTAACGATAAAGACGCGATAAAGAGAATCGTCTTTGTGTTATAAAGGATTGATAAGACGTTAAAATCAAATATATTAAAATCAAATCAAAATATATTGCGACTTAAGAAATTTTATCAATACCTGTTCTTTTTAATCGAAATTTCTACTCTTGTTTCTACAAACGAATAAACTAGCTCTATGAGAGTAAAAATGTGCCAAAAGTCTGTTAGCGTTCGATTTTTTAGAAATCTAGATTTTAGGTCTAGAAGAATGTGTAAATGCAAACGAGTTTATTACACGTTTTGCATACACAATAAATATATACACATTTTGAATTTTTTTACATTCTAACACGAATTATCTTCGTGACGAGAAGAAAAGTTATTTGTTGTTTATTATTACGAGTAACACATTCGAAGTCAGTTGCTATTATAATGAATGTTGATATACCCGCAGTGTAATGAACAAAACTCGTATGTCCGCGGAAAAGTTCAAATTTTCAAACACTTATTCAGCTTTAGCGCGACACAATTTAACAACAATTATCGCCCGTAACGCACAACATTATACAAGCACAGAGGCATTTATAAATTAATAATGAAAAAGAAAACTTGAAAGGGCCGATATCTGTTTAATAAAATCAATATTCATATAAGAGAAATATATATAAAAGTATGTTATTCTTCTATTATCACAGTACGATATTTATGCGCGCAACTACAATACAACATTGCAAAAAATTATAATTACTTTAAAACGTCTATATACTTGTACATATATATAAACGCATATGTATCTATTCTGCTCTATATCTTGTTTATAATATTCAAATATAACAAGATTCTCTTTAATCTTTTTGAAAATATTGATAGCTTTTTTGTTAAAAATCCGCAACCGGCGAAGTAAAATCGCGAAGGATTTACAGGGTGTGAGAGACAATGTGCAAAAATAATTATGAAAACATTTCAATTTTCGTCTCTCTGTTATACACATACGATAATTCGTGTTGTTATGTAATATTCAATATAAATTCACATTATTAGATATTATATATACAAGATTACAATAATTAATATAATATACGCGTAAGTTAGAGTCGGAAAATGAGGTGCTACAGCGAGATATTTTTAAGTATTTTATGGTTAACCGTTTTGCTTAAATTTTAACTGCGTATATATAAAATGTGTTCAATATTTTATTGAAGTGTTATGACAAAATGTATTGGCTCATACGTCAGAAGCCACACACACAGAAATGATAGACTGGTGTGCGATTTTTATTCGCCGTATATATTATATTATTGCTCAAAATTATAATATATTTTGTAATTACATACGTACAGTTTTTCTGATGTAACCCATCAATACTAACTTGCAATCAAAATTATGAATTTAAATAAATAAAGGATTTATTAGTTGTTAATATATAAGACCTGGTTTAGACATCGTCTTTTTGATAATCAAAAGTAGTGCGGACAGCAAATGTTCAATGCGATTGTGTTTATGCAATGTTTGCATCAAATTGTATCGAGTTTGTGAAAAATACGGATAAAAGTCGAATAAAGGATATTAACATTTTTGACTTATCTACACTTGAAAAATGCAAGTTTCGTTTTTTTACATTTTAATTTGTGGAGAGAAAAGCTAAACGTGTGGTAAATTTATATTATAGCAGAAGCTGTAATATAAGCCCATGTACCACACGATATTCCAAGAATGTCTTGAATATATCTGCCAGATATATATTACAATATCTCGAGCAATATACCCCGGTGGATATCCTTTGAACGTCTATCCTTATTCCTATATTCCTTGAACGACTAAAGGAAATGATAAGGAGATGCACTTATTTGATTCCTTTCTGCGAATTATGCGTATTGCCAGGGAATTCTAATTGATAAACTTTGTTGTTGAGCACATTGTGTAAACTTGATTCTGTCTCTAGTCACGCGTCGTTTTGTTTATTACGGAAACGCGAACAGATTGCGATACGATTTCACTGTAAACTCGCCGTAACATTTCCGTAAAATGCGATAAAAAAAAGCGGAAAACACCAGACACGAATTTCACGAATCACTCTCGCGATTTTATGCATACGCGAATATACATTTATATTTGTACGTTTATATTACTTTATATTTTTTAACCCAGTGGAATTTATTTTATTTAATAAGTTTGATATCTAATATATTTAGAGAATATATACAAGAATATATAGAAGAATATTTAGAGAATATATGAGAAGTTACAGAAGAATTCAAAAACTTCACAAAAGAATCCACAGAATTCAAAGAATTCAACGAATATTAAAGAAATGTAAGAAATAACAAGCTAATAAAGTGAAGAGATAACGTAAAATTTCAGAAACATCACACAAAAATTTAACAGTGTACATATACAATTAATAAATGAGCAAATTAAACATGAATAAAAATATTATAAGTATAATAATAAAGATTTATATGCGATTTATATATTATTTATATGTTACCACACTATTTATAAAAATAGCGAATAAAGAAAATCATACCACAATGTATGAAATAGCGAATAAAGAAAATCATACCACAATGTATGATTGTCTTTACTTGTGCTATTAGAAATCAGTGCGATTAATATACGGATACTACGCATGTAATTTTAAACTTGATTCTTTCAGCTGTATTGAATATAGTTACATATATCTTTATACGAATATGTGTATAAAGTTTTTTATATAGATTTAATGTTAATAAAAATAATAAAATCTGAAAAAAATAAAAAAAAGTTGGAAAAAAGTTTATTCTAAATATAAATTTACCTCTGAATAATTACAACCTACTAATATGCATGAAATGTGTATTAAAGATAAAAAAAAAGTTACAGCTAAAAGAATTAAGTCGTAAAATGTGACATTATATGACTCATATTTTTGCGGTCCCTTCGTCGTCCATCGATGTATCTTACTCTGCAACAATCGTCCTCGGAAATGGGTCCACTGGTTGGATTGTCTCATGTAGTCCATATCGTAGCACATTTATTTTCACTCGCGACGCGGAAGACGCGAAATATATTCACACACGCGATATTTCAAATTGTTCTATGGTCTCTTCTCTTCACTCTTTTATAAAGTCCACACTTTAACAACTACCGAATTTTTCGAAGTTCGAATTCTCGAAGTCACAACGGGGGGAAAAATATATTTTGAAATTATAAAAAAAGTTGCGAACATTACAAACTGAACACCGCGAATTCTCTAAACGCGACATGTGAAAATTTGGCACTCGAATAATAATCAGAAAAATTATTTATTTAAAACTCGAATAAACACATTATTTTTATGACGGAACGAATGTTTCGGTTTTTGATGCATGATCCATTGTTTGCGTAATATTATTATACGCAAAGCTCGATGTGATTCCGCAGTGTATCACTGCGAAGACTTTCCCGCAGTTTTGCGAGAATTAATGCGCCTTTTGTTCAAGCGATAATAAATATAACTTGCGAATCGTATAATAAAATCGTTCGTGACTCTACAATATGTGTAATTTCAGAATAGCGCGAATTTGAATAAAAAAAAAAATAAAAAAAAAAAAACTCACTTAATAATCGCAAATATATGAGAAAACTCGAATGTGAATACTTGCGTGGTCAATAAAAATCGATCTCGGAAAATTAACATTCAGAATTTAATAAAAGAGAGACGGATTATCTTTAACAATATTTTTCTCTCTCTCTCGTGACTTTATAAACTTTAGACAAAATAAAACTGTGGATAATATAAGTTGGAAAAGAGTGCAAGAATAAATAATATAGTATAATAAATCACCGTGAGTCTAATTTTCGCGGAATAATCGCGATTCTATTCTAAAAAGTTTTGCAAATTGTGGCGCAATTCAAACGTTGATTTTGAATCACAGATAAAACTTTGATAGAGATTAAAACATCGAGAACGAATAATTTATATTTAAATAACAAATAATATTACGTAAAATCATCATATTACACTTATATATATATATATATATGTCTACTCAGTTTTACAAAAAATCGATAGAATGCAGTATATTTGTTTCTTTTTTTTTTTTGTTTTATATGAATTTGAGCATAATTTTTATCATATTAAAGAATAGTCATCATATTTTAATTATTATTTGTAAATTTAAAATGTAATATAATTGCATATTAGTACAAAATATTCAAATTGCGTGCTCGATATTTCAAACATTGTAAAGCCAAAGATCTATACGCGTTTTGCACTGATTTCAAAAAATAATCCTAAAAAAAAAGTGTGCTTACCGAGCACTGGCCATCTTCTGCTACACACCACTCTGTAACAAAAAGAAAATTTTCTCCTTATTATTAAATGTAAGATAGGTTTTTCACATTTCGTTAAATATACGTGGCTTTAATAAAAGATAAGAATTTTTCGAAATTTTCTATAAGAAAATGTAGTTGACGGTTATAAGTTATGCATAACAAATAACTACAAAAACAACATACCTTTGTGCAAGTGCTATTGTGCAAGAACCGGTTCCTCCGGTACTGCAAATTCCTCTTCTTTGCGGAAACATGTTCGCATCTGAAACACCAAATACCAGGAAACAAATTAATAAAAAGAATTAACTATGAGAGAAATTATTAACTCCTTAAATAAGTTAAAGTTTAAAAGTACAAGTTTTACAGTAATGTTGTTTTGTATTTGAAAATACGACACTGACCTTCATACTGTCTTGAAATGGCCAGAATCGGCTCTTCCGGTGCCGCAAACGCTAGAACTAGAATAGGTAGAAACTTTGAACCTGAAACAATACAGAAAACACTTTGATTATATCAGGAAAGCAAAAATTAATATTCTATCTTAAATTTGACAAAATGTTTTCTTTCAATTTTCTTAATGATGATCTAAGAAGATGTACTTACTTGATTACACTTCCATAATATTGCTAATCAGGAATTCTGCTGCTTACTGTAAGTCTTACTTTTCTTCAGTCTCACATCTTGATCAATTATATAGCTGCAGTAACACGCGAAATTTATTTTCTTGCGCGCGCCTTGCGGCGGAGATACAATGGCACTGTAAAAAGCTCGCCGATTATCGTCACCGGTGAGTGCGCGATGCTAATTAATGTATCAATGAAGGCATCCGATTTATGATATTCGCATATTTGCGCGATAATAATCATGAAGAATACGAACCAATTCGAAAGAAATTCTTTCATCGTCGCGCGACGGTCATTTTCTCTCGCGCGCGTCTCGTAGAACCGCGTACGGGCACGAAACACTTTCACTGTATACACTCGTCGATTACGATTACGAGCGAATACGCGCTATTAATTATGTATCACTACGAAAACCCGCTTTACGCATGTGCGACTGATATTCGCGCGCGAGACGACAATAATTGCGAGAAAACTTACGAGAACAAGTCCAAGTACGTAGTACAGCTCCGTGTCACACGTCCGCCATGACTGCTCGCTGCCCGCCACTTTTAGTATCGAAGCGCGCTATTTCGATAATCGAAATATCAAATCGACGCGCGCGCGCGGCAGAAGTGGCAGAACGCGCGCATACAGAACAGAACCCAATCAATCGGTAAGGTAAGATATCAGTTTTATTTACTGATTCGTGTAGTTGATACGCGTAAAACGTAGATATCGCGGCGCTC
Source organism: Pseudomyrmex concolor (assembly GCA_014839585.1). Lineage (NCBI taxonomy): Eukaryota > Metazoa > Arthropoda > Insecta > Hymenoptera > Formicidae > Pseudomyrmex > Pseudomyrmex concolor. The sequence goes on from QVOB01024613.1 coordinate 40,339, forward strand.
AAGAACGGAAACTTCTAATATGCTCTCAAAGTTGGTCTCTTATCGTTTGCTGCGTTTAACACAAAATGTGACCGCTCTTTTTAGCTTCTCTCTTTCTCTCTCTCTTTCTCTCTTTAGGGCGTAGTAAGTTAGTATTTTGAAACATGTGTCATAGAGATATCCTTTTGACAAGTGTTGTTTTCGTGGAAGACATTCAGTGTTTATTAAACATATAAATAGCTACATAAGAATAATAGAATGATAAATTAACCAAGGTCAAGATAAGGACGAGATCAATGCGTGATATAATATATGCTGATAACAACTTTAGTGTTTATTCAACGTTTTCAATGAAAAGAGATAATAACAAGAGTTGAAAAATTGGATATAACTGCGATAAAAGTAGGTAACATTTGAAAGCGACCAACCTACTTTATTAAGATATAACCCTGTATTTGCTTAACTTTCTCTGCACACACACACACACGTATATATATATATATATATATGTATGTATATATATGTATATGTATATATATGTATATATGTATATATATGTAGAACTACAAACGGCATTTTCAAAAACAAAACACGATTTTTTTCTATTGTTTCTATCGTTTTAAATGAGAGATGTCACAATAATACTACAAATATTTGAGGTTTCTTATTATATTATATTTCTATATCGCATATTATTATTTTACATGTATCTGCGATTATACATAAGATTGTTTTTTTGATAAAAGCAAGAGCTATAACATCATTGACGAATTACCATATAATGTAGAGGAGCATGCACCAGGGACATAAGGACAGAAATTGAAGTACAAGACAAAAAAAATATAATAATAAAAAATCAATAGAAGAATAGAAACATGAAATATAAGAATGAAAGAAAACTGTAAGAAATCACAATCTTAGAATGGAAATTGTGGATGATTTGTGACATTTTTGAACATTTTGAAATCAAGTATACGTGCAGATTCTCCCTTATCAAGATTAATCAATTTGTTAAAATCTTTAGGCTCAAGTTTCCAATCAAATAGTTGTGCATTTTCTTTAATTCTTTTGGGATTTACGCTCTTTGGTATAACGGCTATACCCATTTGAATAATGTGTTTCAGCACTATTTGAGCGGGTGTTTTATTGTATTCTTTTGCAATCTCTAACACTGTGGGATCTTTCAGTAAATCTGTTACAGAATCTGTCTTTTTTATAACTTGAACAAATCCACGTGTACCCAAAGAAGAATATGCCGTTACGCTGATATTATTACTCTTGCAAAACTTTACCTACAAAAAAAAACATAAGTTTTATACTTGTGAAAATTAAAATTAATGTGTAAGGAACATAAAACTTACCAATTCCTTCTGTTGAAAATACACGTGCAGTTCAATCTGCAAATTTGATACAGGCACTTCGGCAACATTCAAAATTTGTTTTATTTGCGCAATGTTAAAATTGGACAATCCAATTGCTTTGGTGCGTCCCTCGAGCACTTGTTGCTCCATCATCGACCATACTTTTACGTGATCCGTTGTCGGATCAAGTTTTATTTCTCCGTTTTCGTTTACAGTTATTATAGCGTCTCCGTCAGCTTCAAATGCAAAAGGAGTGTGTACAAGATAAAGATCAACGTAATCGAGTTGCAACAAAGACAGCGATCTTTTGAGCCACTTTTCGACGTCTTCGGGTCTGTTACCGCTAGGCGGCAACTAAAAAACAGTGTTATTTAAAGTTATATACGCGTATATTCTTCTTACATAAAATTTATAAATATCTTGAAGAATACCTTTGTCGTAATAAACAAATCGGATCGTTTGATTTTATCAGAATCAAACCACTTTTTCAAGACATTACCAATGATATGCTCATTTTCATAAACCGCAGCTGTGTCAACGTGTCTGTATCCGGCTTCTAAAGCTGCATTCAAAGCTTCTTCTAATTCGCTCTCTTTAGCCTATGTGATGTTTATAAAAATATTTAAAACATATATATTTATAATATATACGCAAGCAAAAATAGAATATTCATTGTGAAAAATGTTTTAATATAAATCAAGATTTAACAGAAAGAAAATACATTAAAAAGTTTTGATTTTCTACCGGATCTACAGCACAAATACAATAATGCAATAATAAAATTATAATTTAAAAATTTGTCATATAAATTGTAATCTGTAATCTTGAAAATATTTTGTCAATTTATTAGAACTATTTTATTTGTATCTTTCTTTCTTTTTTATAGTGCAATAGTCACTCTTGGAGTTTTTCAAACGTTTATTTTACAAATACATCGATTATTGCAAAATTTAAAATTAAATTTAAAACTTAAATTTAAAAATTTTAAGTTTAAATTTAAACTAACTACTGCACTTAAAACAGATATCTAATAGAGAAACTACTTTTTTCTTTAGAAGAAATGTAATTCGTTGTTTTTTTCTAAGCTTTTATCTTTAATGTATTTCAAATATACACATATATAAGAAGTTCATTTGTATCTTATTTTTATTGCGTTGTAAAACATCTAAACACTATTTAACATGGGAAGTTAGAAATCGTGACATGTTTTTACGATTTTGTTTCAAATTAATTCAGAAGAAATTTTCTATATACGAGATGTAAACCGAATTACTTTAACAATTTACGCAACGTAAATTATTACTTGCTTAAATGCACAGTTAACGGTAAATTCGAAAATTTTCGCCACAGTTTGAAAATAAAGTGATATAAGTCGTTATCGACGATTTTTCTCTATAGATAATTTTTTATATACTTACATTCCATGTTCCGAATCCTAGAGTAGGCATTTTTTGTCCTTGTGGCAAAAATATACTGGATGCCATCTTCGTGCTATGGTTTTGAAGTGTTTTCCCGTAAAGCGCACTGAACATTCACCGTACCGATATTGAAGGTCTATTTATATATTTTCTCGCCCCACCACTGTCATACATATTGAACATGTATCAATGTATAGAATGTCTTTTGGACATTCATTTTACTGATAAGTTCATGAGATAAACTAAGAAATATGAATAGTCATAAGAGTCGTTTTTGCAGGATGTTATGCCGAAAATATACTTTTATATATGGTATATATATATGTATATACATATATACGTGTTCACATGTAAATTTTTACACGTGAGTTTTTAATTTAAATTTTAATAATTGAAATTTCAATTAAAAACTCACGTGTAAAAATTTACATGTGAACACGTATATATGTATATACATATACAGGTTGTCCCGGAACGACTTTAACATCTCTCGTAGGCAGGTAGAAAAAGTAAAACTGAGTCAAAAAGTCCTCAACCATTTTTTTCTATTACATATAATAAAGGTGTAATTATTGAATAAATCAACGCCGACCTTTAGCCGGGCGCACGTTAGTGAACCATGCGCCTGGTTAAAGATCATCGCTTGGCCTAATTTATTCAATAATTACATCTTTATTATATGTAGTAGAAAAAAAATGGTTCAGGACTTTTCGACTTAGTTTTACTTCTTCTATCTGCCTATGAGAGATGTTAAAATCGTTCCGGGACACCCTGTATATGGACGCTAATAAGCAATATAGTGTTAACCCACAAAAACTGAAATATTGAGATATTTATGTAGTATGCTTCTTTAGCTATCAAAGAATGTTTTTCAATCGTGTTTTTAA
>QVOB01024616.1:0-43778 GCA_014839585.1 Pseudomyrmex concolor
CTTTAAGAATGATTGCACAAATGCACTATTAAACAATTATTGGTGAAATTACAGTCTATGGCCATCTTTTCCGTATGGCCATAATACCTCCATTTACCTTACGTCCGTTTCTAGCAATTTCAGTATGAAAGAAGTAAAGAACGCATCTGATGTACATACGTGTATCAAGAATTCGAATTTTAAATTTTATTTTAATCAAAGTGCTAAAACAATTTAAACCTCTTTGAAAATTTAGCATTTATAAGATCAAATATAAATTTTAATAAATCGTATGACCTGTTAGATTAATTGGTCACTGCAATTAGTCAATTTTGCGAACACTCGATTCTCGAATCGATGTCTTTTTATAGAAATAAGGAACAAGTGGAACTGAACTATCGAACGGTTGCGCGGGCAACGCAAACGAACTCCAAACAAATTAGACAACTATCGTTCAACTACGAAGAATTTGCACAGATATAAAAATTTTCAATTTATATTTGCTTGCGTATATCATAAGATATAAAAATCGGAAAAATATATGAATTTTTTGTGGGTACAATGTACAAAGTCGATGCCGTAAACACGCTGTGCGAAGCCGTGGAGCCTGGTGTTATAACTCGAAGTTTACTTGTTTCTTTGGCGATCGATCAGGGGCCGAAAAAAGAAGCAGGTAAATTGTTTCTTCAAGACGGAATTGAATTAGACAAGTTGAAGGAAATTCGCATTGAATTCCTTAGTAAGTTTAATTGTTTGTTTTTTGTTTATATGATTATTGTATATATATATAAATTCTTAGCAAAAAGAATGTGCATGAAAACGCAAATTTCAATGTCTATCTGACTTCTGTACATATTGTACATACGTATACTTTGCAGATATTTTGAATATTGATTATCTCTGGCTATTAAAAGCTTTGGTCAAATTGTCGCTGTCTTACAATGTTATCGAAAAAATCGAGAATTTGGATGAACTTATCAACTTGAGAGAACTGAATCTCTCATTTAATCGAATTAAAATTATAGAGAATTTGAATAATTTAAACCAACTGGAAATTCTTCTCTTATATAGCAATGAGATCTCTGTTGTAGAAAACATAGACAATTTGAAGAAGTTGACCATTTTAAATATTGGTAAAAACAAGATTAAAAACTGGAATCATGTATGTAAATATATATAACTATAGCTCTTTCGAAATTTCTTTATTATTCATACAAGGTTGTTACTGCAGATCAAATATTTGCGCAATTTTAAACTGCTCAAGAGTTTAAATACATGGGAAAATCCTTGCGCTGAAATGGACGGATATTTGGATTATCTCGTTGCATTTTTGCCACAATTACTTTATTATCAATACAAAATGATATCTGAAAGTACACGCCAGTCTGCTATTGATAAACATTAGTTACTGTCTTAACATAGCAATAAGAAAAAATGATTCTAAAAAAATATCATCTGTTTAAACAATATTTCACCCTTCTAGTCGTGTGATTAGTAATCTTGAAGAAGCCGAGGCAAAGACGCAAGAAGAAGCAGCATTACAGCAGCAACTTGAACATGAAGTTTTAATGCTGTCTGCAGCATATGTGGAGTATCTTAATGAAGATCAACTTTTTCAACAAATGTTTTTAATCGACAAAGGTATTTTATCTAATTTTATGTTTTGAACACAATAACATTAAAAGTTAAGAAAAAACAGATCTTTATACCGAGCAAAATATCTCTGCAATATTTATTATCAATTCCATTCTCAGATCTTTTTTCTATTATTATTAATTGTATATCAATTCAATATTCCATTCATTAGTTGGTAGAGAGTTATCCACAATAAATGAAAATATACAAAATGAATTTGAGAAGTACAAGAATTCTTTTATCACAATATGCCACAAATTATATGAGTTTGGTTTGGAAGAACATAAAAAGAGAACTGAAGAAATAAGATTATTTGAAGCTGCGGTTGATAGAGGCAAAGAAAATACACAAGACGAATCGAGAAGGTAAAAATTGAAATATCAGGATTATAAAAGAACAATATATATATAACATTTGTTTTATTTTGAAGGATTGTAGACGAAGTATTTGAAAAAAAGACTGAAATATTTGTAAACATGAAAAATGTAATAGAATCTTTGATAGGAGACCAAGAGGCAACAATCGACACTACTGACATCACTGCAAAAGCAAGAACAATATTTGCTGAGTTTAACAATTTAATATCTAGGGCACAAACGCAATTAATGGCTAAAGAAATTACATTACATGATCAGATAGAAGTATAACATACGAGTATATTAATTTACAAAAAATATTATAGGTAAGATTAATATGAGATATGATTGGACTAAAAAATGATTATTTGTTTTGGGGAAGAAAAGAACATAAATAAAGTTTTCTGTATTAACATGACGGACATGATCAATTCGTTTCTGGACACTGCTCGAGAACATTTTTCTCTATTAAAAAACGCAGAAATTGAATACAATCATGTTATAAATGAATTGATTTTACATCATTCAAGTAGTATTGAAGATGAAGTAAAGATACCAGATAATCTGAAAGATTTGTATAGCGATAAAGATACTACGACTGCCATTCTTGTCGCTTCACACACTAAACGTCTAGAAGTAAGTATTTATAACTTTGGATGCAAATTGTGTGTAAATATATAATTGGAAGAATAAAATAAACATTTATACAGGTTGTAAATGATCGAGAGAAGCGCATGATAAATCGGCTTAGTAACTGGTTCAAAGACTATACCAACCAGTTAGTCGTGTAAGTTTGATTATTATTTTCATATAATTTAATTTAATTTATTATTTTGATATAATTTAATTTATTCTAAAAACGCTTTGTGCAAAATGGAATTTTTTACGAGAGATTATAAAAACTGTTTTAATAAAATATAGGGATGAAAATAAAAGACATCGTCAGCAGATATTAGAAATATCACATTTCTTTGAATTTCAACGGCAAGAATTTAATTCAATAGGCATACCGCAACACTTAGATCTGACAAACATCGATTTGGATAACGATGTTACGGTAGAAATTTAATAACTACATGATAGTTTCCTTACGATGAATAAAATTCAGAAAATGAATGTGTTATATTTCTTACTATGTTAAAATATATATTCTGATAAAATATACTTTTTTACATATATACATATATGTATATGTATATATTACATATATATATATATATATATATATATATATATATGGTACACACAAATATACAATAATCTGCTTACAAAAATATTATTCTCACAAATACAAAAAAGATTTATATAAAAGTTTTATCATTTATTTATGTTAAAATATCTCTGCCGTTCATTTATATTAAAAAATCATTACCGTTTTTGCTTCAAATATTCAACATATAGTTTAATGCTAGCTTGTACCTTTGGTAACGTTATATAATTTATAAAAATATTCAAATCTTCTTCTTTGTTTTCTTTCATGTACTTGATTAAATCGCTTCGTATTTCTAACTTGGTTGCAGTTCTCCCCACACCTGTATTGTTAATATGTGATCAGTATAAAAAAAAACATTATCAACACACTTTTGAAACATAATATTAAAATAATGTTAACCTGGTATATTATCATAAGACAATATATATTTTTTGCATTTTTCAATTGCATCAGCCTTATCTTTAGCAAGTTCATCAACTAGACCAAGTTGCAAAGCTTTTTCAGGTTTAAACAGCGATCCCCTATAACAATAACGTCATTAATACTTATTTATGCATATTTATTAATCTTACTTACCTTAAAAGTGCCAGTTCGGCTTGTCGGTAACCTAACAATGAAATGTACGGATCCTTGAACCATTTTGGAGCAGACATACCCAGTTGCGTTTCGTTCAATCCTATAGTGTGCTTTCCTTCGACAAAAACTCTATATTCTGTAGAAATCGCCAGTAAGCAGCCTCCAGCAGGGCTGGAACCCTATATGCAAAAAGAATGTTTTCATTTGTTACACAGATACGATATACATATATGTATATGTAAAGTTCTATAACTAATGCATTAATATTCTTAGAAAAAATTCTGTACATTTATAGCAGTAGCAACAGGAATGCTAAGGCTGTATAGAGTCAACCAAGTGTCCTGTAAGGTATGCCAGAAGTCTATAAGTTTTTGTTTATCTGCTGTTTGTACTTCCATGATATCCAATCCTGCTGAAAATATCATTGGTAAAGATGACGTCAGTATAACACCTTTGCTATGATTTTTTTGAGCTTCCAATAACGATGTTCTCAGTGAATTTAAAAAATTGGTATTCATACTGTTAACAGGTGCTCTTGCCATTGATATAATGCTGATTCCTGAAAATTGTCAAATGTATTTACAAAAGTATTATACAAAAATAGTTTTGATAAATAAATGTATATTATTAAGTGTGTGTGTGTGTGTGTACCTGTATCATTATCTTGTACAGTCTCAACAAGCTTTGACCCTGAAGAGTACAATCTACGAAGATATACTTGTCCTGCAGGAATCAAAGTCTTTAAAATAGTCATGTTGACTAATAAAAGACAATTTCAGCAAACTGAAGAATATTAATTGCTGTAAACATATTAAATAAAATTTAGAGCAGATAAAACTATAAATAGAATGATAATTATACAAATTATAATTGCTTGATCTAGTCTAGCTCCTTCATTCTAAAATGGCTTACATAACCCTGCTTTTTCAAACAATACAAAAACTAAACTAGCACCAATAATTAAGCAGATAAGCATGACAAGAGATATTGATCAATTTTATTTCTCTATACTTTTAAAAATATTACTCCAATTCTAAAATTTCTTTGTCATAATTATCAAATATTAATAAATGGATTTGAAGATAATCAAGTAGGGTAACATATTAATGACTAATTATAAGAAATATATATTATTTAATATTAGGTTTAGTATAGATAATATATACGCAACTTAAAGCTGTTAAATCAAAACTTAAATATTCAATTTAACTTGATATTTGTTGGAATACACACACTTTTATGTGCTGTGCGTAATAATACTGTGTATTTTTACAAAAATGCCAAAATTTCCAGATAGGTTTATCTATAATTTTACTTCTCTAATCAGTTGAACACAGAATTGCACAGAATAATTTGTGATCTAAACTGCTTATGTGTACAATAATATTTCTACTTGCATCTTTATTATGACCTTTGAATCCTGCAACTTTTGTAAACGGGACTTTACCGCCACTTGCTATCGCCGATCGCATCGTTGACCGTCATCGCCGCGCACAAACCAATCGCGGACAGGTGCCAACATGGCCGCCACTGTACTGCCTACTCGTCTTCTCGTGACATCGCCCTTTGTCTCATCAGCATACGTTTAATTGACGCGAACAACAAAAAGCACCGATCAGCCGATCGAAAGAGACGGACGACGTTTTAAATGGAACGGCGAACTTCAATGGAAGAATTCAGCTAGCAAAATGTCAACCAGATCGCAACTTACGAAGGATTTAAACGGTTCGTTTCTTTTCAGCCCAAGTGTTTATATTCACTCGCGTTGATCGGACGAACTGTCATCCGTCCTCGACTCGAGTTACTCTGATGACCGCCGATCATGATCGTCTTATTCTTCTTTTATCACGAATCACGAATTTTGTAATTAATTATCGTGTCATTTTGTGTATTTTCTGACAAATATGTGAAAATGCAATGTTTTGCGCTAGTTTTTTCTTTGACAATACATAAGGCGCGTAAAGGATTACGACTGTGTGAATTATTCATTGCAGAATCGGTGAAAGCGCTACTTGGCAAACATGTGAAAATACTATTAAAAAACGTGGTGAAATTGGAAACCAAGCAAGACAAGCAGGAAAATCGTGTTCTCGTAAATAATCCTTTTCTCTTGTTCTCTTTTTTTTTTATATGATAACTTAATGTATTTTGGGTCATTAACGAGATTTTTTTTCACATAAGGTATTTTCACCATGTCGCCTTTTTCTCCTATCGGCCAAAGTACCCACAAGAGTAAGTACAATATTATTTTTATTTCCTTTTGCTTACTCTCACTTGCTGTAATACAATGATTCAATGTATTACTTTTTCACAGATCGACTGCCATTTTCATTACCTAGAAATAACGGCCATAGAGTCAAGGAGAGCAAATCAACTATGCTTGACTGTTGGAGAAAGATTTTACAACTTTACCACCACCAGCGTAGGCGGAGACACCACGGAGGTGGATGCCATGATAGAGGCCTTACATACGGCTATTCGGAATATCTTTCCTACAGTATCACTAAAGTATGTTATATGTTTTCTTTCGTGATCACAAAACATTTATTGATTTGATGTTTTATATGATTTTTAATTTTGTCAGTTACATTATACGAAAAATAGAAGTAATACCAGCTAGTAGACTGCAAAGTATACGAGGAAGTGAGTTAGCAAGAAGCACAGAAGCCACACGGCATACAGGGCCGTGCGGTGGTTTTTCTACTCAATATGCGTGCATGTGTGATCTGCATGGTGTTCCGTACAGAGAGGAAGTGGCATGGGTGAGACATCATCTCTTTAATTAATCCTACTAATGCAGACTTATCTGATGTAAAAATCTTATTCAGAAAGATACAAATTTCAGGACGTTGACACGATATACCTTTCGCACGACACGAGAGAGCTGAACTTGAGAGATTTCGATCATTTAGATCAGAAGGATCTGGTACCAATTATCTCGGCCTTGGAATATAATACGTGGTTCACTAAATTAAGAGCATCCCATCTCAAGTTAAGCCATGAACCTCTAGAGAGATTGTTGCATGTTATGAGGAGATCCTTGTCCATCCAGGAGCTTTATTTAGACAATCTTGGGATTAAATGGTAATGACACGGGTGATGAGTTAGTTTTATTTTTCTCACAAAAGAGTAATGCATGTTCATAATATACGAATATTCGGTTTTAAAGGGATTTCGCTCACAAGCTGTCGTTAGCATTAATTTCTAACGCCAACACGATGCTGCAAACGATAGATCTATCACACAACACGATTGAAGACAAAGGTATATCGATGTTTAGTAATTTATAGTATGCACCGTTTTGTAATCTTCATTTACACGTTCATTAAATAGACCCATTAGAAAGTATATCTTATTTCCTCTCAATTTTTCCTGTTACCAATCATTAATTTGTATCTTGAACAAATTTTCTTTTTACATTTTTTGTAGGAGCCTTTAGTTTGTGTGGGATAATAGCCAAGCTAATGCAAGGTGTGCAATAATCACGTATTTTTATTATCCCTAGTAAATACTAATATTTAACATGCTTTTTACATCTAGTTTTTTTATATACACTACTTGTTTTACGTTTTCAGACTCTCAATATTCTTTCGTTCTCTCTCATGTTAATTATCTCAGATAATTGTTTTGCCGAAACATTACGTTGATTTACAAAATAATGTTGACATCTGCGATTGAAAATAATTTTTATCATGTTTATTGATTTTTGTATTATGTACTATTCGAAATTTGTGATTTTAAGGTGCCGCACATCTGAGCGGTCCCATCGGAAAGTTGCCTAAAGGTCTACAGAAACTGAATTTGGCTCACTGTGGGTTGACCGGGAAAGGTGTAGGACAGATAGCGCATGCACTAAGTTTGAACAGAACTATGCCGACTAGTTTACGATATCTGAATCTTTCGGAGAACACCTTGAAAGACGACGTCAATGTAAGTTTGCTGAGAAATCACGAATTATTTACCTAATTAAAATCTAGCGAGACGATCTAATTCGTATACATACGTTGTTGCAGAATTTGTGCAATTTCTTAGCACAACCTAATAGTTTAACTCATCTAGATCTTAGTGGTACGGACACTACTTTAGAATGTGTAAGTAATTAATTATATATTTTCTTTTAAACATACACATATTTTTATATATTTATCATAATCAGGACTTTTGAATAATTAAATATTATTAAGTTATTCTCTTTTTTTGGATTTCCGTTTTTCAGTTGTTCGGTGCATTATTACGAGGTTGTGCGACTAATCTAGTCCATCTGAATGTTGCCCGGAATTCGTTTTCGAGCAAAAAAACCAAAGAGATACCTCCGAGTTTTAAGCAATTCTTCACGGCAACTCTCTCACTCAAGTACTTAAATATATCTTCATGTAAATTACCGTTGGAGGCATTGAAACACCTACTGCTCGGTCTGGCGTGTAACGAAAGTACCGTTGGCCTAGAACTTGATATGAGTGGAAATAATTTGGGTTCTATGGGTGCCCACGTTTTGGAGTCATGCATCCACGGAGTTCGATGTATAGCATCGCTGGATATATCGGACAGCAGTGCGTAAAAATTAAATTATACAAATTTTTGATAGTATGTCAAAACAGTTTGACTAGAAATTAGAAGAAAGTTACTTTTGGAATTTTTTTATTTTGACCGAGTGCTTTCTATAAATCTGATATTTGTTCCATGCCTAAAAAAGGAAATATAGAGAGATTTATTTATTATCCTTCATATATTCTACATGAACTAATGTTTCCGCAGACATGGACGTCGATTTGGCGCAAGTCATAACAGCTGTGGGCAAAAACAAATCGATAAAGCAATTGTATATGGGACGCAACACCATCAGTATGAAGAGCAAACACATAGCTGTTGTAATGGACGCTCTGGTACAAATGCTTCAGGAAGACGATTGTGTACTCCAAGCATTACACCTGCCTGACTCCAGATTAAAGGGTGATCTCTACAACTTGATCAACGCTCTCGGTAGCAATACATGTCTTCAAACTCTGGATATTAGTGGCAATCAAATAGGTGATCCTGGCGCGAGACTGTTGGCCAAAGCATTGCAAATCAATAATCATTTACGGACTATTATATACGATAAAAATAACATCACGTTGCAAGGTTACGCGGACATCGTTCATGCTCTAGAAAAGTATGAATACATTGGAATAACAAATATAATAGATATAGATTAAGAGATACAATTATACGTGTATAATTAAATTCGAGAGAACAATATTTATAACAAAGTTATCTTTATAGGAATTGTAGTGTACGACACATGCCGTTTCCAATCTATGATCTTCAGCCTTGTATGAAAACTTCCGCAGAGAAAACGGAACAGTTGGCCAAAAAGATACAAGATCTGCTACAGAGAAACGTCACGCCATGCAAATACAGTCACGGGCAAGCGTTTAGGTTGCAGCAAGGATTTCTATTGAGCTCTACGCAACAAATGGTGGACAGGCTTGTCGTTCAAACCCAAGATACCATTAAGGCGCTTGCAGCGGAAAGTTGCGACGCCAATAATGACATTAATTACGCTACTGGGCTTATACAAGATGCGGATAATTCTAAACAGGTACTGCGACATAATTCAGAGATTACGGTTTTACTGGTTTGTGTTCAGATTATTATTTCGTCTTACGTTAAGAAATTTAAATATTTCGGCACAGTAGCTGAAGTCAATTATGTTTTCTAGCTGCTTCCAAGATTACACGAGGTACTTCAAAGACGAGATGAGAATAATCCAATTGAGCTAAAATTACACGATATGGCAAATGAAATTCACAAAGTTGTGACAGTGTATCTTCAGGTATAGAGTTTATTAATATTCACGTGATTGCTTACATCTACATTATGGCATATTTATATATTGATATACTTAAGCCAATGGCGTAGTTTTTTACTGGATTGCTATCTGGATTTGTCTGCTCGCTGCCGCACATTTACAGCAGTACTGGAAACTGGAAGTGCTAAATCTCTGACAGAGATTTTAAAAAGACACTCGTCAACTTTAATTGGTCTACTAAGATCACGTGAAAAGTCGGCGAGTTTCTTTTTTTCCCTCTAGACTCTGGAAGAAACTATTCGCTCGAACGAATATGATCACGTGACATGAATTGAATCCTGATTAGCTCTCGCAGAGAGCTAAAAAAAAATTCAATACAGCAGCAATGTAGCCAGCAGACAATCCTAGCAAGACAAGACAGAAGTACGCAAACAATCCAATGGGCAGAAATTACACGTGATGTGTCGCTAGTTTTAATAATTTACAAATTTATAACGATTGATGCAGGATTCCTTGGATGCAATGTTAAAGTGTGCGAATGAGCAATGTCCTACAATACTGTCGCAAACGGTGATCAGAGGCGACGAAAGCGAACCGATCGCAGTGGAAGATGATCTTCGTAACACATGCAAAGAAAAGAATCAAATTAATAATGAATTTGTACACACTACCATTACTGAACAAGCTGGCGCTGATATCGTTAACAGAGTCAAGTAATTATAGCACTTTTTCAATGTTACTTAACTTTATAAGGATTTTATTTATTTAATTCTTTTTCTTTTCAAATTAGTGAACTCAATTTGGCAGTAGCGGCGCATATATCTGATAGAATTACGGATGAAGTAATCGAATCGTTATCAAGAAGCTATAAAACTCTGGTGAGTTTGATAAAAAGAGAAAGATACAGCTTTTATCTAATATGAAATAAAAATTTATAAAAATTGATAAAATTATTTTAGATCGGTGATTGTGATAGTCGAACGAGAAGCAGTACACCAGACGTTTTACGACCTAGTGCTGGTTCGATAAGTAGTGGTAGCGTAATAGGTGTAACTAGCGCGAGCGGTGTATCTATGACTTTACCTCCTGGCAGAGCTAGTCTTGTATCTGAAGAAGATTGTCCAGAAACATGTTCATTGGCAAATTCGATTGGTCAATGCATTGATCAGTCACCAATGGTAAGAAGAAATATTAAATGATACGTATATGCATGTTCTCTTGATAAGAAACGGAATCATAAATTACTTTCATTACATGCTTACTTAGAAATTGGATTATCTTAATCTGGTAGGTAGTTAAAAATAAATATATAGTAATATGTAATAAACAACTTTTTTATAATTTATTATATACAAATAATATGCAATACATTTTTTTTTTTATATTTAGGCAACACCACATTTGTCGAATAAACGTAAAAGTTTACACGGAAGAAAATTGAGACCTAAATCTGTAGTGGATTCAGTAGAGGGACTGTCTGCCGATGATATTCCGGATCTTTTGCCGTCGTTACCGAAGAATCAAACAGAAGGTTTGTATTGGTTACGCCGTCGTAATTCTATCAAATCGCAAAACGTAATTGTTTTTACAGCTATTTCAGAAACCGAGCATTCGTTGACGGAGTCGTTGGATTCCGTTTCGGAATTGCCGAATACTGTAGGTCAGCAGTTGCAACATCTGGTCAAGTCCAGACCGCGTAGAACAAAGACGAGGGCACCTACGAGACCAATGTTAAGACCAGATCAACCGGTAGATGGTCTTGCTCTTGGCGAGGGTCTCGACGTGTTTTTCCGACCCACTACACCGACCACGCCTTTGATATCGCCTACGAGCGATGACAGGTATTTTTTTTTGCAAAATATAATTCTTTTAAATTTGTAGACCAGAACTAGTTAATATTTGTCTTGTAATTTATAGCTCTTTGCATACTTTTCCAACGGATGGCAGTCCTAATCTATCACTGACGAGTCACAAAAGTATTCCACCGGATATGGAAAAGAAGCACAGCTGCAACTCGCCGATGTTAAAGACGCTCTTAGAACCCGCTCCGCGTTCTCGGTCTAGCGACAATTTAGAGAAATTCTCTCCTCTTGTCGGTAGAAGATCTCAAGGCGATTCTCCGCTAACCGCGTCACCACTTGCTCGAAGAAATACAACAGATAATGCTCAGACTCACGAGAGATCCAAAGGCGAGGTCTTTGCCAAAGAGATTTGCAACAACTCTGTTACAACTGACGCGAGCGACGATTCTAAGCGCAGCACGTTGACAAATATATCTAGCATGAGTCCGCACGGCTCACGTGACATCGACGACTTCGGAGCGAGCACGTCAGAAAAAGATGCAGTATCGAAAGACCAGGAAAGTCGTAAAAACACTGTGAAAAAATCCACACCCGATGCAGAAAAATCATCGACATCTGTCAAATTACGCTCGACCAATCACGATCTAAGAAGTCCTATAAATGGCGGCGGCAGCGGTGGTACGAAAAATACATCCGATTCAGCCAAATCTCCTATATTGAAGCCGCTGATAAAGAGTGGCGGATCTACAAGCGACGGAAAGAGCAATGGTGCACTTTTGAAGAATAAGCCCATTCCGCCAGCAACAGCACCCAAACCGCGACCATGGAGCATGGCTACCGATCGAAAATCTGGTACAACATTTTGCATAGTTAAATATACAAAATAAAAACAAAGTAACAACAGTTTTTATCTTAAATAAATATTAAATTGCCGGTTTCATTGACTTATAGGGGAATTTAGTTTGTTGAGCGATGGCTCTAGTCCGAACACTTCGGCTGGCAATACACCCGATTCTGGAGATGCTCTCGACGAGTCAACCGACAGCGGCGTCAGTGGGCCGGCTTCTCTGCCGCCGACGTTATCGGCGAGCAGCACCGCGAGCTCGTTGAGTAATACAAGCGTGGAAAAGAGATCGGTGAGAGAATTGGCTGCGAGCTTGAATAAGAGCAAAGCGGACAGAAAAGAAAATGGTAAGTAACGTCCGATGAATCGCCGATTTTTTTCTGTATCGCATGGTTGAGTTTTTAACGATTTAATCGTACATTGTTCTATTCACGCATCATCTGAACGCGCATCCTTACGCTTTGTAAAGCGCTAAAACAAACACGCATGTGAACTCTTTTATTCGCAAACCTCGCCTATTTATTTTAGAGCATACACCCTCAGCATGGCGATCGCTGCTTCAACGTTCAGTCGACCGAACAGAGCCCAAGGTATTTTGTAATATATTTTATTTCTTTATTTCTTTAAATATGCAATCCTGTGTTTTTTGTTTTTAATTTTGAATAACCGTTCGTAGTGCCATGTTACTGTCATATTATTGATCCGAGTTAGACAAAACGCAATCTTATATTAACGAGTAGTAAGATATAGAATTATACATATTATTTAGTAAACAATTAATAACTATAATATAGATAATTATATGTGATTATTTTATTAATATGAATCACTGAGAAGTGATCACAACAAATTATTTGTAACATAATTTATAAAGTTTAAGCTTATATATGTATAGTATCGTGCAAGCAAAGAATGTGTAACAAATATAATATAAATTTGCCGCATTGTATTGTTGGCGTTGCAGGTAACGGAAACCCAGAAAATAGTTGAAGAAAATCGTCCCAGCTTTAAACTTCGTCGCACATCATTTTTACGCGATTCAAACTTCAACTATAACAATAACGATGTAGTTGACGTTTGATCCGATTAACTATAGCGATCGCGGCGTGCGTTGCAAAAAAAAATATATCTTCTTCCGTATGCTGACACCGACTGTTTGGCACACGAGATAACAATACTTTAACGTCTTTGTGCCATAAGGAAAATCTCATTATGTGTATATATCTATACATATATATATATATATATAAAAGTTTTTACGACAATTAAAGTACTAATCAGTTGTTAAGATGACATTAGAGAATTTTATACTAGTTTTATATAACGTTTTGCGTTTTTGCGCACAGCTACATTTCGACTTACAATTAGTCGTTTACTCATATTTACGCGTATTATTCATATAAACGCCTTATTCATATATTTCACGCATAACTGAGACCAATTATGTTTTAGTCTCGAGAATTAATAAAAATATTTAAACTTCAAATAAAGTCACGTTTTATTGTCAGATTTTTAGCAAGCAATAACGTTAGGTTTGTTGCGTAAGGATATTAGCAAAAGTATTCTTCGACGATACATATATATATATATATATTCCAATTTTTACATATTTACACATCATTGTGTTTCTTTATGCATTTTAATAACGAGAATTCTAGACTCTTGTCTATTTTAGAAAAGAGTCTAGACAAAAGTCACACATCACAGTTTTAGCAAAATTAACTCAATCAGCTCTATTTTGAATGAAAATTGTTATGAACAGTGACAACTAAAATAGAGTAATACACATTTTGCGTAAGAAAGGATAGGTGTCTTCCATGATCATGCAGAAAACTTATTAATTAATACATTCATGCACATTTTTTTTATTCGAGCAATTAATGTATATTCTGATATTGTTTTTGTTACCTGCGGCTCTTTTTTAATCTGTGATTTATTCGTAAAAATATTTACACACAGGATTTAATATTAGCTAAAATGTCTAAGGCAGTAATATGTTTTACATCTACATATAGCCAATAACAAATAGATGAGTTTTAATTTTATTCTCAGTAAATTCTCAGTGGCAGCTTTTGTCAGTAGTTTGTTTATTACTTGTCAAAGTATAGATGATAACTGTCTCTCACTGGAATTGATAAATTGTATAAAGCAAGAAAAAACTCTGGCAGATGGATTGATTCGATTGCGTTTACACGCGTTAGTTTTTATGTCGACTAGTTTTTGAGAAATATTTTTCTCAAGTCTTTTAAACAAGTTTCTATACATTTTTTGTGAAAAATTAACTTAACTCTTATAAGGCAATAATATACAATTGTAAACATAGAAAATTTGAAAAATATATAATATATTTCTATACGCAAACACATGTTTGTGTGCGCTCATGCGTATTTTTAATTCTCTTATAACTATATTATTATCGGAAAAAGTATATAAAGCACTCTAGATATATCTCGTGTTCAATTTGATTAAACCCAACATATATAAAATTATTTCGCAATCTTTTAGAGAACAATTGTTTGATAATAAAACAAAAAATATGATAAAATATTATTTACAAGTACAAGAGAGTTAAATCAATCAACCGTTTTCAACGGTTATGAGATTATATAAATTTTATTGATTTAACTCTCTTGCACTTGTAAATAATATTTTATCATATTTTTTGTTTGGTCTCTATATAACGATAAACGCGTGTATATACATTATATACATATGTAAAAAAAGACTTATATAAAATATATAATCCGTAGGAAATTCGCCATTCTTATGATCAAGGAAGAAGGCGAGACGTTCGAATTTCGAAACATCTGAACGTCTTATATGTGAATTTTTTTACCGTTTAGCTTTATCATATAATAATATTAGGTCTGTTTTTTTTCCCTGAACTGGCTGCACTAGTTCAGAGTTTATCTTTTGTTACACATATTAGAAGGAAAAAGATAAACTAACATACAGACAGATGCGTTAATGTCTTTAGCAAATGAAGTTGCGCTTTTCATTGTTAAGATATTATTGAGGCATTATTGGTGCATCTTTATGTGTGAAGACATAAAATGCCCTCCTGCCTGTACATAGTACATAAGACATGTGATCGTTGTATTTTACTACGATATTATTAAATATTAACACAGCGTGAGCATTCTTCCTCTCTAAAGTTGAAGCGAAATATTGAGCGCAGAATATTAGAGCATTGTTTTACTAAAATTTGTGTGCGTGTGAATGTGTGCGCGTGTGTATGGATATGCGCTATATACTGCAAGCGTATATGTACTAATAAGCGTAAAAATGCGATCGTTTAACATATGCGAAATACACGAAACAGCCATATATTCACGTATATATTATGCGAATCTACATAGAGAAGTCTTCGAACACAGCCGTTGGTCCTAAAAAAAATAAGGCATTTCTATTAACTATATATATATATGTATATATATGTATGTATAATAATATATTATATATATACATATTATATACATAGTATATATATATATATATATATATATATGAATCATATAAAAAAAGACGCGTTTTTAGTAAAGCTTGTATGGTCTACTTAGATTATAATCGTAAAGAATGTGTCGTTATTGATACTTAATCGATCCAACTCGAAAGAAATAGCGTTACTTATAATATATATAAAAGCATCCTTATACAATACTAATTTTAAGCACGTTTTTTGACGATTTACTCTGGACTTTTGTCTTAGAGCAGAAATGCTGATATTCTTAAATGCACAGTCGTGTGTATCCGACTAAAAACTTACACATATACACACATTTACAACATTAGAAGTGATTTTTATATGCAACATATGTTATGCGATGCGCGTGATAAGTATTTTATTGATTGTAAAGAAAAGAAAACAAATAATACATTCTGAAAGAAGAAGATTGACGTTACCGCGCGTGTTAAAATGAACTCTACATATTACTGTGCCAAAGTGTTTACAAAACAATCACTTACTCTTTTATAAAACGCAACATACACAAAAAGAGACTCGAAAAAATTTATTAAGTTTCATTTTCGAACTATTTGTCATCTGTAATACCGTTTATATAAATTTGTGACATTTGACTTTGCGCGCCGTTTATATAAAAAATTGACATTTTTGTTTGCGCGCGTATCCGTAAATAAACATAATTTAATAATAGAGTGTAAATAAAATGTTAGAGTTAGGAAATTTCCCGTTTTATTATATAGCACATTGGGGTTGCATCACATGGAATTGTGTATATGTGTGTATATATAAATTATATGCACATGTATAGATACAAAAAGAGATTTAAAACTATGTATGAGTGATGTGTGTATGCATGTGGTTGTAGCGTATAAGAGATATATACATATATATAGATATATAATATATAGTACATTTAAATCTCCTACACAATATACACATTCCTGTGTACACATTTATATATATATATATACATACATATATGTATACATATACATATATATAT
The DNA here is from genome assembly GCA_014839585.1 of Pseudomyrmex concolor. NCBI lineage: Eukaryota > Metazoa > Arthropoda > Insecta > Hymenoptera > Formicidae > Pseudomyrmex > Pseudomyrmex concolor. The sequence continues at coordinate 16,663 of QVOB01024616.1, forward strand.
ATACTATGCAAAAATATGCAAGATAAGTATATACTGAAGTATATTAATATTTAAAAAAAATTGTTACGACACGTTTAAAACAGTCGGATAATTAACGTAACATTTTTGCGAACTGTTTGGTAGTCGGCTTATAGAAGCGCGAATATAACCTGTTAACAACAAATAAAAATAAAGACTCGTATCCACATGTAGGAAAAAATTACTTTTGTGTCCTCCGATTTATTTTTGACTCTCATTAATCTGAAACAATAGCGCAAACCTCTCTCAATAATCTTCTATTGAAGGGATGGCCTGTGATAATTTATACAGATTTGTACGTACCACATCACATGGATGAGAATGGAACTGGAATGGGACTGTCAGCTGCTGCCATCAGCTGTAACTGCGATAAGAGCAGTGAAAAAGAGCTAGATGCTATCCCGTATTCGTGTAGAATGGCAGGTTGCGCGCTCGATGACGCGTGATGATCGCATAATCGGCGCACTGTATTCACGTGGACATCACTAGGTTTTCCGAACGAAAAAAGCGCGAAAATGACACGTACGAAAACAGAAAAAAACGGGAACGGCGGCAAGTGCGAGGTTAGCGTGTGGACACGTGCAATCACAGCGAATTCCGAATGGCCGGACAAGGTAAATATAACCTCGAACGTTGTTTGACATTTTTTCTGTTTTTTTAATATTCGACTTTGCAGGAAGAATTTCTTGATGTAATATATTGGGCAAGACAAGCAATCGGTATTATCGTTGGAATAGGATGGGGCCTTATACCTTTAAAGGGTTTTCTAGCTCTATTATTGTGAGTAGCAACAATTAAAATGCTTTTCTTTTTCTCCTGTATTTCACCTGGGGAGAAATATATGACGTATCTTTTAAGACGCTTAAATAAATATACGTTTTCTCTGTGTTTATACTTGATGTATCTTCTAATTTGGACAATCAAAATTGTCTAATTGTCATCATGATTTTTGTGTTTTAGATTTGTAATAGTCAATGCAGGAATTACGTATTTATACTTTAGTAGTTTCCAACAGATAGACGAGGAAGAATATGGTGGTATGTGGGAGTTAACGAAAGAAGGATTTATGACTTCTTTTGCTGGATTTTTGGTAAGGTCAGAAATCATAAAGAAAGAATTAATGTTGTTTTATTGAGTATATATTATTTTGTATTAACAGGTAACTTGGATTATTATATATTCCGGATTGCATTTTGACTGATTTATAATACAAAACGTGGGTATAAAAGAGCAACAGCTTTTCACACATGAATTGTTGCCGCTGCCAAATGTATTATACATATGTGCAATAGATATCCAATCTCCTTCCATATCAGTCCCATGCAATAGGTAATCACTTACACAATGTTATTGTCATTGATTCTTCTTATATATTGTTATATACAATATGATGTATCCATAAAGATCTTCTTACCTTCTCAAGCTGTGTATTTCAATCCCAACTAATTCGAATTACAATCAAAGTTTTATATGCATATGCATTTCTGTTCTCAGTCGACAATATACCAAGAGTTATTTGCAATTCAAAATGCAAAGCATTTCCGATCGCATGTAAAACATTTATACAAAAATATTGCGTATTCTTTATAATAACAATTTTCGCGAAGCAAATTATATCTTCTTATATCGTTCTAACCAATCATCAAACGCTTTCGTCCTCGTGCCTGCACCTGCTTATATTTCGCGACCACTTGTTCACACTGACTTTTGCTCTGATAATGACGTTGGTAGTGATCGAAGATATGCTGAAACAATCTTGGCGCTTCGGAATGCGCGCTGAGCAACGATCGCTCGAGCACGTACAAATCGACCGCTTTGTCTTCCACTGTAGAATCCACTCGGGCCAGACCGAAATCAATCATTACGAATTGGTTCGCGGCTAGAAAAGATAAGATTGCGATATAGCAAGGAAAAAATCGGAAATGGAATGCGTCTAGAACAATCAAGAGTAAATGTCGCGATATTCTGAGCACAGCAAACGTTATCATCAAGATTGATATTTAACGCAAAACGACACTGTGCTGATAACAATCCATCAAACGATATGATAAGTAAAAGCTCGTTTTCACTCGCAACATTTACTACTGTATCATCAGTTTACTGTGTTCGAAATATGCCATCGCGAGTAAAAGATTCATACTCGTTACCTTCGCTACGGTCGTTACAAGACAGTATCTTCCAGTCATTCTTGATCAGTACATTTGAAGTGGTAAGATCACCGTGGATAATGTTCCGCGAGTGTAGTTTAGCTACGACCGAGCCCAATCCGCATCCTATAAATTCCAACAGATCAAGCGTGTCGGTCTTTTCCGAGATATTCTTGTCGATGAAATCTTTTAGCACCATGGCGTTTTCCACATATTGCATATAGATACTGCGTCGCTCCAAGTCCACTAGATATAAGGCTGGCGTCGCTATTCCTTCGATACAAGAATAAAGATGTAAATCCGCGCGATAAAAATCATGCGCTACCGGATAACGATCGCGATTTTTTTACCTGCGGATTTCGCTCGGATAATGGCGCGGGCTTCGGCTTTGATGCGATCCTTGGTGAGGCACGCGTCCAGATCCGGATGGCGGTAATTCTTCACAAATCTTTCCTTCACTAGGGTCGCCTTCCCCAAGTAAACTGTTTTGTACAGGCGTGCCTCCGCACCTTGCGCTATTATTTCCGTATTCTTCATCTCAACTGCAGGATACACGAGCGAGTCAAAGCAAATATAAGCATATGAGATATTAAAAGTGTTTTATTTCTAATCTATTATTAACAATTAATAATTATTCTTTAATAAAAGAAGATGAATGAAGCTTATAAGATTCTGAATCTCGAAAAACTTATTTAAACGCAAATGTCCTGGGCTGCGAGTGTTTTACAAATATTACGATTGTTGCAAATCTCGACGATAAAATATCGAACTCTCAATCTTAGATTTGCGCGAAGAGGAAGGAAGAGGATCCTCTCATAGGCCAAAACAGAAATCCTGAATTATCGCGAACACATTGTAAAATAGCGTGTCTAAATAGACACAAATATTGCATTCGTGTGCTGGATCTCGAAGAACATATGTCCTTATTGTAATTGTAGGTAATAAGGCGAAAAGAATGAAACAGGAGTTTCGGCGAACGCGGCACACGCGTGTACTTTCGAAATATCTAAGCGCGCGAACACAAAAACAGAAGATTTGCGCTGTATGGCACTTTTTTTGCTACTCGTGCAAACAGACACGATCAAGCGAGCAAGTAAACCAAAATCTCAGGATATAATTACCGAAAGAGATATGCGAGATTCAGCTTGCGCGAAGCAAGATCGGCAGGTGAAAACGTTTAAGGGCGAGGGTGAGGGTGGCGAAGAGGGTAAAATACTCGGGAGAACGCGGCTGCTAGCGCTAGCGAGGCGAGACGAGGGCGAAACGGCGAATCGATCGTTACCCGCAAGCGTCCTGCGCGCTAATCGCTATCCCGGTGCTAGTATTCGCTCGTACTCTGTTCCCGTCGGTCTCTTTTCATACTACTCGCTATCTCGTCGTCGCTATTGTGCGACAAGAGTTTTTTCTTTTAGGGCGAACTTTTCATCGCGCGCTAAAAAGTCAAGGTGCGAACATGAGGGACGAAGTGAAGATGGACGCGAATCGGCTGATCGCCGAAGTCTACAAGCGGCCGGCGCTCTGGAACCAGAGACACATCTCCTATCACAATCGCGAGGTGACCAACCGTGTCTGGATGGAGATCGCGCAAATATTCAATCTTCCTAGTACGTGTGCTTTTTCTTGCGAATTTATTACGATATACATAAAGAGTGAAATCGCATGTTTCGATCGATCACTCGCTCGCTCGCTCGCTCGCACGACACAACAGGGCGCACCGTGACGCAACGCGCCGCGTCCTTCGCCCATGCGTCGACTATTCGCGCGACTATTTTCTTTTCGACAAAGAAATAGGCGACACGTGTAAAGCTTGTTGAAAAAATTTGTAGCGCAATTTAGCAGCAAATCGGAAAGAATATTTTGTTTAATCGATGATTAAAATTTTCTCAGATGAAATTGTTTAGCTCAGTTAAAAAACAAACAATCATATAACTTAAAGCTTTCATAGTTAAAAAAACATTGAAGATAGACGACTTACACAGTATATAATTTATTTTATTAATATATAAACATATATTTTAATTGTATTATCCTAAACACACGTGTACAATCTTTCCAATACAACACGCGCATCTAATCTAACCTTACTTTTTGTAATCTGACGATTTGTTGTTGTATATATTGATGCATAGTTTGCGTCGATATAATAAATACTTTACCTACAATTTTTTTTATATAATGTCGCGAACATTTGCTCTTGTTGTTCCTTGATTGTGACTCTCGACTCAAAATTCGAACCACGAACGCACAAGTCGTTCATTCGGAGTCGCATGCGCAAAAAGTGCGAAAACGCATCGACGCGCGCGTTGCGAGTGCATTTATCTCGCGCGCGTAATGCATATCTTCAGAAGAAATAATATAATAAGGATTAGAAATCTACATTTTTTTCATTATATTATCAACTAAAGATTCCTTTGATGGATTGATCCAATCAATCAAGAAAATAAAAAAGTTATACGAAACTAAAAACATGGATGTTGATACGTTAAAAAAACTTGTGTAAAAATTATAATTTACTTCATACATTTCTACTCATACTTCTTAAAATGTAATTAAAAAAAAATAAAATAAAACAAAAAAAAAAAAAACAAAACCCGAACACAGTTACGGAGAATTGATAACAATATGAATAAGAAATACTGCGTTTGTCTTTTTCTCATATTTGCAAAGCGATTTCTTCGTTCGAAACTTCCAGAGCCGATGCTGAAGGCAAAGTGGAAGGGTTTGCGCGACACATTCCGCGCCGAACTAAAGAAAGACCAGGTGTATCGCAAGAGCAAGTATCATCGGAACCGGCCAGTATGGATTCATTTCAAAAGCCTGCAGTTTCTGAAGGAACAGATGCTACCGCGGCCGCCTATCTGGGAGCGCAATATCGCTAAGACGGAGGAGCTGCAGCCCAGCGAGAGTGACGCCGAGAATGGGATTGCGACTTCCGGTATCGACGGCGGTCTCGATGATCGCGACGCGATCGCCGATCACTTGTTGGCGATGGCTGGCGAAGGTAACCACCATCATCAGCTCAAGATGGACGGCAGTGAAGGCCGGCGTGGCGCGGTAGACGTGAAACGCGAACCCGTCGAGACTTTTGACAATCTAGAGTTGCAGGGCGTCACCGACAATTTGGCGGATAACGAAATGATGCTGCAGAACATCTCGCCCGAACAGGTTTTAATGAGCGACAACGACACTCTCACCGGCGTTGACCCGCTTGAAGGCAATCGCTTCGACGACAACTATTACTTCCTAATGAGCCTGCTGCCGCACATCAGAACTCTTCCGGCCGACCGCAGGATGCTGCTCAGGATGCAGATGCAAGAGCTCGTCTACAAGGAAGTCTACAAGAAAACCGCTGATGGCGAGCAAACGTACAAAACTTAAAAATTGTAGTTATATTCAACATTGTATTATTCTTATTTATTTCGCGTACGTCTGTCGATCTAACAATAAGTTACAAAATTCTGTGAAGAGAAAGATAAAAGACAGGCAACAAAAGAGACGACAGACCCTTTCCTTGTATTCGATCAGTATATTTCAGTTTCGAGTAATCTCATCTCTTTCCGAAGCAGTTTAGAAAGTCGAGAAGAGATTCTTTCTGAAAAAGAATTGGTACACATTTTGTCACACGAACCAACTTTAAACTCGAGTGATACAACGTGGCGGAAAAGTGTTTCGCGCACCTATACGTGTGTACAGTCAAGTCAAGTTTCTTCCAGGTCAGCAACACGCGGGTTAGCGCGGTAACTACGCAGTGTTAACCGCGCATACGAGTGACTCCACGGCGATACGGTTGAGCAACACTGGTGCTTTCTCGTACCTGCAGGTACGACCGTCACGCACACCTATGCGCCTCGGCAAATCAGTGTCCGTACGCGGTGACACGTTTATACACACACATGTAACACCGGTCGGTGCACAGGTTTTGTGAAGTCGCTCGACGAAATGCGCAAGCGCGCTCACCATCCCTCCAATCGGATCCAATCGCGTTTCCTTCGCTTTCGCGTTCTCGCGAGACTACACGTTCGTGTCTGTGTTTAGTTCGCCGTCCACTGATCGCACCGTTACACCTATTCGAGCGCATATTTCGGGAAGACGTGGGAAGACGTTCGGCGCGACTACCTGTCGGTTCCGATATAATCTTTCTTTCCTCTCTCTTTCTTTCTTTGTTTGAAATACCTTCACGTTCCGTTGTTGGTCGCGTAGTGTCGCGTCGTCGAAATTTATCACGCGGACACAGGTGTTAGAGGAATACCTTGATACTGTACATATACATACGCTGGCTACATTCTCATGACATGAACGTCTTCGCGGTAATTGTGCTGCGATCGGTGTTGTAAAGGTGAGTTAATCTTCAGGAATTTCACCTGAGCGCTTCTCCGCGAACGACCACTTTCGGGAGATTTAGGGCAACGCGCGCGTGGAACTGCTGAAGAAATTTCTTTGGTTAGTTTCTTGAGTTTGATTTGCATCTTTAAAATAACATTGAGTCTCTGAGTTTGCAAAAGTGCATATTTTTCTAATAAAACGTCGTAACAAAACAGCACTAATGACATAATTTTTCATTCGTTTGTATATTGTGTAAGTTACCAAAGAACAGCACAAAAAAAGTGTTCAATTGTTCAAAGATTATTGACGCTTGAAAAATATTCTTGTAAAAACAAAGATAGGTGTCCAATTGAAAAAATAAAAACACATGTAGATGTACATTTAATCGCTGATTGATGGAGCGACTTTATCTGGTCAGAAGTTTGCATCAGGGCAGACGCTCTGGGAGGATTAAAATATCAAAAACTCGCGCGCGCGCAAACATTAAATATATTCCCGCTTTTTTGAGTTCGCTCTAAATAGACTGGACTGGAATCTCGGCTCGCCGTGATTCGAAACGCATCTACGCATTCCGTTCCGAGTGACAAGTGCCTGGAGACCGAAACGTTGTGGCCGGTCCTCTCCCGGCGCGTGCTTCGGTAAACAGCCCGACCGTGGCTCGTAAATAAAGGCTTTAGGAAGCGAGATTAGCACAGTTTGTGAAAGGACGATCTCTTTCTTTCTCTCTCTCTCTCTCTCTCACTCTCGCGCGCGCCTTCGTGTCAGCTGTGTAAAAAAATGCGAGTCGCGAAAAAAAAAATGACGTTTAATCTGCCGAGCGTTAAGAACAAAATATGCCAAAGCTTTGCAAAGAATTTTATTGCCTCCGACAGTTTTTTCTTTTTAAACAATTTATACGTAAACAATCATTGAATAACAATAGGTTACAGCAGACTGAATAGAATAAGTTGTAGGATTTTATTGCAAGCTTTTTTTGTAAGTTTGAAAATGTAATATAATTTTGTTGTACTATAATCGAGCATTTAAATGTGTTAAGCAAAACCGAATTAAAATTTAAAAGATTAAGTTACACTCAAGTGATCATTCCCCGTATAGTTAAAATGCTGAATTTCTTATTGCAAAGTGAGCGTATTCGAATTTTTTTTGTGATACGTTCTAGGGTTAATTTGTTCTTGCGTCAGAGCTATCAACTTGAAAGTCACGAAGCAACCATTGTACATAGGACGAGATTAATATTTATGCGAGATTTAAAGAGTGAATTATGTATATATAGAGCGCAATTACTGGTTCCTAGTCAGTAACTCGATATACTTACGTGCATGAATTAAATGTATGTGATACAAAAGTAATAGAATACGCGGTGTGTCATGCATTATGTACAAATCTCCTTGATCTGATTTCCAATCCACAACAGTTGTAACACGAGAAATTGCAGAGACCCCGTTATGGGTCTCTCTCGCAGATTGGAATGTGATTACTTATCTTGAATAATATATACTTTTATAATATAACTGGAATATATATTCAGTCTTTCATCTTTTCGATCTTCCCAATTATCTTTGTTCCTTGAACGCTAGAATCCTCGATTGAGAACATTGCTTTTCACTTTAATGATGTCTGTTGAAATAGTTCATAGTAGTTTAGATATTTATTATATAGCAGATTTTATTTTATTTCTTTCTCTCTCTCTTTTTATGTAAAAATAGAAGAAAAGAACACAGATGGCAAGTAATATAATTTTGTTTTTTATCTTCTAAGATATACATACTCCAAATCTTTCGAAGACTTCCTCAGAATTTCTTCTTAAAAATAGTAAAAATTCTGAATCTGACAGAAAAAAAGTAGTTCTTCTCACTAGACATCACACTGTTATATGTTTCGTGATATTGTTAAATATAGGTCTGTACTATTTCGAAAGAAACAGAAGTGGAGAGAAAAAAAGCGACATTTGGCAGTGTTTCAGAGAATAAATTTGTATTGCGCGATAATATATGTATATATATATCGCATGTTAAGAGCTCTTTTGAACTTGAGCTTTTTACCTAGAGCACTTTTACGACACATGCGTTATAAGCCACGTGCGTCTGACGTTTCTGTTTGAACATTCGATAAGATGAGCCTCTCATCTTCCTATCTTCGTCCGTGAGCTATTAAAATAAGTGTTCAAACATTTTTTATCTTTGACATTTCACCAGCCACTTCAGAAATAACTTTAAGCAAACAGTTAATTTTTACATAGATTTTTCTTCACGAAACATTGATCGTAAAATTATTTGCTATAGCGTTTTATACACATCTCAAATTTAAGTTGAAAGTAACATCTTAACAAGCTTAATATCAATGCTGTCTTTTTCCAAAAATATTTTTCGAGTTTAATCTGCCAGTGAAATAAAAGAATCACTAACAGAACAGTTTTTATAGAAGCCATTCAGATGAGAATTACTAAAGCTGATTGTGTAGACATCTTGTGTGTGTATTCAACCTTTAATCGCGCTCGTCATCCAAATCCTTTATTTACGCCTTTCGCATCACTGATTCACCGATAGCGGTTTTCATTAAATGGAACAATCGCTTTGTTCTTCCGACTGATATGTTTTGAAATAAAGACATCATCGTCACGGTTTTTCCTTGATAAGTTCGAAATGATATTCATACTAGCTTGTAAGTATAGTTGGAGATAGACACATGTGTGCGTACAATTCACGTGCTCGACTTCGAGGTGATCACGCATCTGCCAAAACAATGTTTACTTTTTGAAGTTCATTGAAGACGCGAAAAACGAAAGTATGAGAAAAACGCGAATGATATAATGAAATAACAATAAATAATTCTCCGTTGCGCAAACGTAAGAATATCGTAAATAATTCATCTTAAGCAAGTTATTCTCTTCTTCGATTTTTACTCACAGATATTCTGAGAATGACTTCCTTGCACCGTGACTTTTCTGCCGATTTTCTCACGCTTTTCTCTCATACCGTATCTTTAGAATGCAACTGGTTTCAATAAACGTCGAGAACGGGCATATCGCGCGAGATCTCGCCGTCATATCTGCATTACCTCATGCATATAGTAGGTATAACGACCGACCCGTTTGCCAGTCGATATCAGCAAACAGAGAGAGGTGAAAAATGGAAAAGAGGTCGCAGATTTCCTTCATATTAATATACGATGCTGAAAAGTTCGTTGAATGCGAGTTTTGATTCCGCGCCCTATCGTTATACAAAATTAAATTCATCGACTCAACGTATTCTCTTCCTCGGGAGAGACCTACGACACAAGAGAATCGCATATATAGGATGACGCATACGAGTTTACCTCGACCCCGACTCTTGGTCGAAGGACGAGAAAGGAGAAGCTGTGTTGTCTCGCGGGCAACAACTTTCTCAACCCGTTTCTTTCTCTCTCTTTCTCTTTTATACCGCTACAATGTGTCGGTCTCGGAGAAGCGGACACTCCTGGCATACCTCGCGTCTGACTCACTATACACGTTGATGATGTTTCCAGCGACAACGACGGCGGATGAACAGAGCGCGTTTCGCCGGTGCGTCGTCGTCGTGCTCCTGCGTCGCAAGTCCACCGGCGCGACGTGTCGTCGGTGGATCCACTGTCGTCACCAAGGATGGTGAGCACCCGTACACCCGGTGGTGTCACCATTACGTCGTCATCCGCTAACGGCAGTGTAGCCGGTAACGGCGTGGCCGACAGCACGGCGTCGTCGCATGACGATAGTCACGGCACTACCACGAACGGTCTGCTTGGCCAAGAGTGGAATCAGAGTAGCGGCCCGCCGTCGCTATCGATGTCGGTCGATGTGCACAACCTCGTCAGCTCGAATCTCACGGACTCTGGACGATACTCCGCTAGTCCGGATCATCATCAGGCGGCGACGACGGCCGACACCACCATTAAGATCAGCTGTCACGACGAGGAGGAGAGTTACGAAGGTTTCGGCTCTGTCGAAGGCGACTCTGTCGGCGACGACGGTCCGGAATCGCCGGGTGGCAGCAGTTCGGCACCCTCGCCAACTAGTAATTCTCACAAGTGAGTTATTCCACAAAGAGTTAATCTCTTAGGCGATATCGTTTCATAGAAGATATTGATTGATGTTCTGCACAATTCTTTTTTTTCAATTCTTTTTGTACAAATCACGGTATTTAACCCTCATTGAAACCTAGACAATTAGAACAAAGCGAGCCGGGTCTTTTATTATGTCAATTACTTCCTGCCGTTATGCTCGCTCGATACGTAACAACACAAGTCGCGCGGAATGTAGCAGATTATTTTCAAAGTTGTACCAACTTTAATGCTGAAAGCATTTAAAGCACATTATAATTGAAGCAATAGTCGTGCAATATTATGCGCCGAATGAGAAGTTTACGTAAGAATAACGCTGCACATAATGCTTATCACCTTGGGAACAATGCCGACTGACTTGCTATCTCTGTATACGAGTCACACACGGATTACGTAATAATGGAAATGTTTTTTAAAAGTCACATGCTGTATCCGAAGACGCGCTCTAAACGATTCTCGTGTCGTGGAAAGAATTCTGCTTTCGCGTTACAAAAGAATTTCGCCTGCTTTTGCAGGATGAGTTTTACAATACTTGTACACTTTTGTCATTAGCATTTCCGTTTTCTGACTTTGTATAGAAACCCGAGAAGCCCGAACTCCACCGTTGGGAGACATTCTTGGCTGCGTACGTCGTTGCGTAGAACACCACCCTGGTAAGAGAAAGAAAGAGAGAGAGAGAGAAAAACACATGTCTTTAATAATAATGAGAGTGCGCACAGCACATACATATAGATAATTTCCCGTCCGAAGAGAATTTCCGCTGTTCGCTCTTTTAAAAAGCACGGCACAATGATGAACGCTTAAGCCGCGGCGTGCGAAAAAAGTCTCATGGGAAAGCGACGAGACGATGTTAAATAACCAGTTTATGTTAATGCGACGAGTGCGCGAGATAAGAAACTTGTTAAAAATTTCTTGAGAATAGCTCTGCTTTTTGCACGCGTATCTTCGGCCATCTATGTGGGATAACGGAAACGAGTTCGTAGAACGACGGAATATCATTACATCCGAACGATCACTTCCTATTTTCTCGTCGATGTTTATTAGTCGAAATATCACACTGAAACTGTTTTGCGTTTTTAATAATACTTTCTTGATCGCGCATCTGATATGCTTTGATTTAATTTTTCATAATTCTTTACAATGAATTCGAAACATCTCGGAAGATTGTAGAAAGCGAAATCTCTCTTTATACAACGCAACATGTATGTGCACACGCTGATTTTAGATTATTGTATACATTATACGCGTACAAACTCCTGTGTAATTATTCTGCGTACATTGTTACGAACATTAGATAATTACACATGCAAATGCTCCGATGTGGATTGTATAGTATGAAGCATATTATAATTTTGATTGTTATTTAACGCGCGAGCATTCTACCTCTGTAGATATTAGCATTGCAATTTTTGCTACTCAGTAAAAAAAAAGTCAAAAAACTTTGCGCTATTTTTCATACCTCTTCATATATTTATCACAATTGCACATAATCAATTCCCTTTATACAGTATGATTTGGCTTGTGATCAAAGCTACTTTTGACCGTGAAATTTGGCAGTGTGATCACAACAGCCGGTGAGAACGTGACGGGAATTTGCTTGAAAGTAATTTATAAATACGCATTCGTGACATATGTATATAAAATTTAAATATACATGAAATGTATATTAAAGAACGTGAATACGCATGAAACATATATTAAAGAAAATATTTTTGTACTTGCTTACAGTTCGGCTAGGAAGAGACTCAGCTCGAATGCATTAGCGAGGTAAGATTGTCCATATCAATTTTTATAATTTGAATTATTCTAAGAAAATTAATGATTGATAAAAAAAAAAGAAAAACTATTTTTTATATAAATTATAATTAAACCATTTGATCAGTAAAGTTGAAGTTTTGCTCTGTAATTTTGCGAAAATTGATGTTTCCGAGTGACTATATATTTTCACGTGTGTGAAAAAAATAATTTTTTCCACTATATGTCTCGCGTGTAAATTGGATTCACGTACGTAAGAAGAAAAGAAGTACTTATTAATTGAGGCAAAAAAAGTTTCCGCCGTAGGATGATGCTTCTGCATCACCTTTCACGGAACTTGGATCGACGGACTTTCTAAAGCGTGGGCGTCCTCTGTTACGTTATTCATATTCTCGCGATTTGATATTTGCATTTCCTTTTACATTTCCTACTGTGATTACCTGGAACTACGTGTCTTACTCGCTCACTAAAATGGAAAACTTCAACGTTTATGTACAATGATTAGAAAAAAGAAGTGGTCGCGATGCGTTTGCTATCGCTACTTTGGAAAAAGTGACGCAATTTACAATTTTTTAAATTTGAGACTTTTATAATTATGTCGCTTTAATCGTAAATTCAATGTTTAGTATTTTCAAAAGTAATATATCTTTAGATAGCGTTTCAAAAAATGAATAATTTTAAAAGAATTTTCCGATGTTTTTCAGCCAACTGTACCGTAGCGGTAGTTTTAACAGCACGGGAATGAGCTCGAATTATGATCCTGCGGATGAAATGTACAGCGACGTTTCCTTGGAGGATGTAATGGATCTCAGCCACAAAGTAAGCAATACATATACTTTGTTCTATTCACTTTTAAAGACCTAGTTGCGTGATTGTTCTTGAACTTTTATACTCGCTAAGTTTTGATCATTTAAATTCCACGCGAATTTCACTTTATATGATTTATTTGCTCTAAAAACGCAGACATCGTTAGATAATTTCACACGCAAAAGAAGACAGATGCCTGTCACGTTGAATGTAATACGATGGCGACGTGTAGTCGTTAATTAAATTTGCAAGTAAATCATTTCACGCCCACGTAAATAAAAACGAAAACGATAAATAGCCCGTTTAAATTACTTACATACTTGTGACGAAACTCGAACGGCTTACTAGAAGCAATTTTATCGCAAAATCCAGCGAAATTTCATCACATGGAAATATGAATCGCGGCAGCAATCGACCGCTGACAAAATTCGCAAGTCACACATTCACGATCATCGCAAGCAAATTTGGGTTTGAGTAGTGCGACGCAATTTCGCGAGTAGGAAAAAGAGAATAACATACAACGCATGGCCTGTTTAGAAGCGCAATCCGTAAATTTGTTCGAATGGTCAGGCTGGGCTTTTCTGAATTTCCTTTTGATCGCTGGATGGATCATCTACTTAGGATTGAACGCCTACATAAAATGGTCAGAAGATACGTGATCTCCAATTTGATAAAACGGTCAGTTTTTGCTCACGTTCCTCTAAAAAACACGTATTTTAATGCTTCATAAGTTTTCAACAAAATGAAATCAGTGTTGCACATATGGATATTAATATTATGAAATAGAAAATATAAAAATTACAAAAATTATAATAATACAAAATATGTGAGATCGTAATAATTAAATGTAGTATCTATAAATAAAAAAATATAAAGTAGAAGTAAAGCGCACGTGGTTTCTAACAATAAATTTATGCTCGTAAGCCACGTCACACTTGTAAACGTTTTTTTATGTAAATGTGTAAATGGGACATTCGCCGATGTAACGTTAACGTGCAATATGTGCGCTGACACGCTTGCGATGATGTAATGATTGGCAAGACGAGTTATCACCATCCTCGACAGGTCTAGACAACATTAGTTGCACGATGTACACACAACATCAGGTCATCGCAGAACGCGAATCGAAGTCGAATACGTGTTTGGAGTAATTGGGGGCGTATATGTTTTATCGCGGTGCTTATCGACGGTACGGACTTATCGTCTCACATTGCACCAGTTCCGCAAATGCATCGACTTCGATTAGAGGGAACTATGTATATCCTGAACTTACACAGCGTGTCGTAGGTATGCTTTTTATACATTAGAGTTTTGAATAAAACAGTAATACAAAAGCTGTTGTGCTACAAAAAAAAAAAAAAAGAAATCTGCTTGTATTAAATCTCAGAGAATTTATTACGGATGTGAAGTTCGTGTGGAATATTTTATATAATTTTTATATAATATTTTATATAATTTTTGCGCCGAGAAGGCACGGGAAAATAGACCTCACAATAATCGTCGCGAACAAATATAGAAAGCGTTGTTCGGAATGACTATTGGAATGTATGCTAATGGAAATTACATCGATTTCTGTCTCACCTGAGACAGGTAGGTATTATGTGCCGACAACATTTTTCTTGCGAATATCACAGGCGAGAAAAAAAAGCAAGAGTATGAAGACTAAGGTTCGTTCGACATACCACTTGCGCGCGTAGCCGTCTGTGCGTCAAGTCGAGTGGAGTTAGCCGACACGTGGCATATATGCAATGCACACAAATAGCACGTCGACGACTGCTACTCCCCAGATTCCCAGCCCGCGATCGGTGGGCGATCGCAGATAGAGTGAGAGAGACGTATATTGTACGAACGGACACGCGGACAACGAAGAGACTTAGAGAGAATAAATATTCCTGGCGCGTAGAATCGCAGCAGGACGTGGTGGAAGTGTGCGCGCGGTTGTTTCTCGCGCTGAAGAAAGCTTGAAGTGCATTTTCGATGTGTATTAGCGCGGCGCGGCCGCACGTCGCGACGCGGGCGACGGTGACGGCGTTAACGAAGACGAAGAAGAAGAAGACGACGACGACGGCGGCGGCAGTGGCGGCGACGAAGGAAATCGCGCGGGGATGACGAAGTGTGCTCGAGATAGAGGCGATGACGTGACGCGATAAACACGACGGCTGCGAAGACCAACCGCCGGCCCCGCTACCGAAGACACGCCGATTACGCCGCGCGGCGCGCGATGGAGTTGAACTTTTGCGAGGAGACGATCGATCCGTACGATCGCGACGGCCGCGCGTCGCTTTCCGGGGAGGGGCCGTCCTCCGGACCTGGTGCTGGTCTGGAGTATGATCTGTGGGAGGGCCAGTTCCAATTCGTGGGACAGCAACCGCCGACGCCGCCACCGCCACCGCCGCCGCCGTTGTTGCTGCGCAGCAACGATCGACACTCAACTCGTCGCCGTGGGCCTCCTCGGCTTAGCGAGCAAGTAAGAGAGAAATTATTTCCGGTGCAATGCGGGAAATCGTATGACAATTACTGGGATTTTAAACCTCAAATTTCGTTGCGAATTACATCGAATTTGTTATGAACGCGATTTTTATTGCGTATTTATTCTGATATAAATTACATATAGGAAGTTATTTTCGCGTGTCTGCGCGTATAGCGGAATATGACATCCAAAAATAAATCTGTGTAAATTCTACATTAGAAACATATATTTCACAACTTTGCTGGCAAACGTTCTTCATTACGTAAATTATTAAAAATCGTCAAAACAGAATACTAAGAATGTTGAGAGCCTTATCGATTCGATTATCTTTATCGCGACACTTTTCAATGATGATCCAGTGAGGTAATGGCGAATAACGCGTTTGTTAACATATTGTTATTTTGTGCGAATGTGTGGCAGTAACTGTGAAATTAGTCGAGTGGTGAGACATCATAAAGACGAGACTTTTATCGTACTTTCATCAGCTTCGCGAAACGGATTTTTTTATTGAATAAAAAAGAGACGAGAAGGCGAGGCTTTTAAGTACGTCTATCTTTTTCTATTGGCAGTTTTACCATTGATATTCGCAATAGCGTAGGCACGCGTGCGGAAGAAGTGGGTAATACAACTCCAATACAATTTTCTCCGCACGCCTACATGATCTATAGGTAGCATTAAATTTATTTTCACTTTCGATCGATGGCTTGTAATCTTTTCGATGGCCAACATCTCGGTCATTTTATATCTTCCAACAAATATATATATTCACGAAACGATTTTTTCATGCTCTACTTATTATGCTCGTTATTATAATTTTTTTGAATACATTTTTAAACATAACGAGAAACTTTCCGCAATTTATACAAATGATTCGCTCTAGAGACGCTTGAGGGAGTGAAACAAATCTACAATTCTCATGCTGCGTTTCGCGAGATGTTAAAACGCCTTCCTTTTGTTTAATGCTGCAGGTTCAAATGATTCAGGAACAAATGGATGCTTTAGCGGACACTAAGTCGGTCGGTGAGGAAAAGTATGCTCGAGCGAAGCAAGAAAATGCGACACTACAGGCGCGCATATTAATGCTGGAGGAAGCGGCTAAAGATGCGGAAACAAGGGCCGAAGAGAGACTTCAAGTGAGCAATTTCCATTTGTAGTTAAATCAGATTTCGTTATTCGTCAAATAAAAAAAATATGTTCTACACATTGCACGTATCGTGTATTTCAACTTTCGTCATTGTTTTGCATCTTCGGCATGTTTTTTTTCTTTTTTCGTAGGCCGAACAACGAAGGCATCGGGAATGGGCGAGTCGTTTGGAACGCGAGCGTCAGTTGCAGCTTGAAAATTATGCCATCAAGCTGCAAGCAGCGGAACAAGACAACTCCAGTCTGCGAGACGAGATCGCGCGAGTGCGCGAACAGCTCGAGAGAGCCAGAGCGGACAAGACGCGGCTGGAGAACGAACTCCAAGAAGCCGGGAGAGAAGCGGACGTGGCGCGCGAAAGTGAGCGTCACGCGATAAGCCGAGCTAACGAGGCTCATCATTTGCTTGACGCCATGCGAGAGGAACTTTCCTTACGGAATGAGGATCAACAAAAACTCGAGGAACTGGTACAGCAAATAGCGGAACTTCAAGCTCGTAATAAAAGTACGTTCCGCTCTATTAATACCTAACACACTATTAATCGAGTACTGTCTTTAAATATAATAATAACGTTTCGTCAATTAATAGGCTTGGAAGAATCTCGAGACGAACTGCAGGCTGCCGCGGCACTGCAAGCAGGTCGTGAACTTTTAATGTTGAATCCGTGCAATAACAACGCCGAGAAGGGACCCAGTCTCGCTGTAGAACTACTAGCCGGCATGAACTCAGACCAGGTATATATAGATATATTCCGCTATGTAAATATATGAATATACAAATACTTGCAAAATACCGAATACTAATAATATAGATTTTCTAATCACTTTGCAGATAGATGGCCAAGGGATCAGTGAGTTTGGCGAACCATGCACGATGGCTGAAGTACGTATTATTAGAACATTTGAAAATTGTTCTCTTGAATACTGTGTATTAACTGTTTTCGCACAATGGTTTGTTTAATTTTTCTCCGATAATGTTACAGTTAAAACAAGCTCTGAAAGAACAGCAAGAAGTGAACACGCAATTGCGAACGTACATCGACGGAATATTACTAAACATTGTGGAAAATTACCCACAATTGTTAGAAGTGAAGCAAACGCACTGAAACGTAGCATGTACTTTAACGTAAATTTCTGTTCCGATACTTTCAAGAAGATTGTACATTAATTTTCTTCATGTGATATTGAAGAAGATTACAACTCTAGAAAATTTTTGTGTGAGGCCGATATTATATATATCATATGTGTATATGCGTGTGTGTACATATATATATATATATATTTTAACACGAAAATTTTAGCGCGCCAGATTTACTTGCGAGAGAAAAGTAAATCGATATGTTTAGCTTATTCAAGATGATGCTTGAATATAACAAGGAGTTCTCGAAAACCCCACTTAGAAAACTAGGGAGAACTTCAAAGGAAACATTAAATGTTCTTTAGATGCATTACCCTAAGATCGAAATGTGCTCATTGCCAACAATTTAGCTCAAAACACAGACGATCTGTATGATTAAAGAAATGAATTTTGCACGTTTCGTTATGATGTTTCCGAGTTTTCAAGCCAATATACTGCCGCTGTTACTATTTCTCATTTCTTATCGCGCAAATTTGATATTAGCAGAATAGCTGTTGTATGTTTTTTCGGAAATGAATTCAGACCGAAATAATTTCGTTTTTCGATTTTGTCGTTCTATTGTGACAACAAAAAAGACTTTCGGAACAAGATACACGATAGCTACCCAAGATAGTAAGCGAATCTCGATTTATTTTTCGGACTTTTCGCACACATCGTCGAAAAGCTCTTCTACACATTCGTTATGTAACTATTGTTAAGATATTTGTGTGTATGTTAACGACAGTGCTGTTTAAACGAATATATATGTATATCATAAATATAACAGCGGAGATGACATGACTACGCTACATGTCGTAAAACTGTGATGCGTTGTAAAGTACCTTTTAAATTAACAATTAAGAAATATGTTTGTGTCAGCAGAATCACTGCGAGTGCACCTATAAAAATTTTTATAAATAAAAATTGTATTCTAGATCTTTATACCGAAAGTTATATACAAAATAGTAAAATTGTAATTAAAATGATTATATTTTGATACTTGTTGTTCTTTTACTTTTCCTCTTGCAACAAACAATATCTTCATTTATTTTGATGCAAAATATTTCGTAAAATGTCTTTGAAATAAATAAAGAAAAAACTCATCGCTATTTAATATATTTCCAATAAAAAACGTAAGCAGTATTTTATGTATAAAATGAAAAATAGAAAAGTTATCATGACTAATTTTATGGGCAAAAATTTTGATTTTTGTAACATTGTTGCGAATTTGAGTTTTTTTTCCGATATTGATACACATAACCTAACCTCTAACCTTAGTAGCACTACACGAGAGCGCGCCAGGATCGCAGCAAGAGGGGGAAGTGGGAACCGCTAAGCCTACGTACGATCCTCGAGGAGTGTGGCAGAAGTGTGCGGACGAGGAGTTCAAATGTCGTGTTGCGTGCATCGCCTACGTCTGGCCAGAGATCCGGACAGATCGACTTCAAGCCTGCCCGGTCGATCGGCCACGCATTGAGTACGCTCTCTGTCGGTCACGAACCGTTTATGCACTTGCCAGTTATATGTGCTCCGCGATATGACAGTTTAACGACGAAATCTGTTACGTTCCGGTTGGCGCAAACGCCACAAAAATACATGTAATTCCGCGTGCATTCTATGTTTTACATATGTTACTACATCTTTGCGATGTAACCTTATTCAAGGAATATTTAATAGATCTCAAGATGTAAACATGTGTTTAAACTGAATTATAAATATAGTTTATCGCTTTGTATAATCTTACACGTAGTTTTACAGAAATGTGTATAAAGAAAAAAGACTTTATCCTAATTGCTTAACAAATAAAAGTCTGCTGAATTTTGATACTACTAAGTGATCCAACATCTGAGAATATGCTTTTGCTTATTTACAGATGACACAGTGTGGCTAGATGATGGTAGAGAAGTTCATTAACAAAACGGCATGCTTGTAAGATACTGGCTGCATACTGTCACGTGGGATGAATGAGGAAGAATTGTTGAAACGATCTGCCGCAGAGCGCGATAGGATTTTCAGCTGCTATGATCGTGGCAGGGAAGGTGCTGAGATTGATCCTTGGGAGGATCCCGGCTATGAAGTCTATCATACTACAGATAGATATGGATTTATACAGTATGTATCTCTATCTGTAGAATTTTCTAATTACATATATAATGTATATATAATAGTGAGTAATTTTCTTTTTTTTTTTATTTTAGCGATAAAAGATTACCACAGAAGCGGGACCAGTATGAACTCAAATTGCATAATGTGGAGATGGAGAGATTAAAAAAATGGGAGAAGATGACAAAACAGTGGGACAGTATTTCAACCAAGGAAAAACTACGTCGTAGAATATATAAAGGAATTCCTAATAGATTTCGCGGTCAAGTGTGGGCCTTGCTTCTAGGTATTAAAAATTTAAAGAAGGAACAGGCAGGAAAATATGAGGAGATGCTGCAGCTGGCTCGCCAATGGTCCACAGAAATACGACAGATCGATGCCGATGTTGCCAGACAATACAGAGATCACATTAATTATAGGTATAAACACATTGACAAAAAGTAGTGTAAGTTACATATCTAGCAAAAATATTAATACACTTGTTACTTTTCCAGAGAGAGATATAGCATAAAACAGAAATCCATGTTTTATGTACTAGCTGCCTATAGTATGTACAATATGGAGGTAGGATACTGCCAAGGAATGTCTGTGCTAGCCGGTCTGCTGCTGCTTTATATGGACGAAGAGGATGCATTCTGGGGCCTTTCTGTATTGCTTGCCGATCAGAAATACAGCATGCACGGTTGGATTTTCTTTTTACAACTAATAATACTTCACACTTTTTGTAAATAATATTCTTACCAAAAAAGAAAAAGAAGAGGATTAGTAAGGATAGAAAATTATTAAAACATACGACACATAATTTTTCACGTAACATCAGCAAAGAATAACACATATTCTCTCAAATGTTAAAGGTTAAATCAATCGTGTTTACCAATCTGTGAACAAAGTATTAATTATTTGTTAGTATATCGTGATATTTATACATTGATTTTATTTTACAGGCTTTTATGTCGATGGATTTCCAAAATTAAATCGCTTTATAGAGCACCATGACAAGATAATGAACAAATTCTTGCCCAAGTTGAAACGGAAGATGGACAAGTGCGGATGCGATTCAATACTTTACGCGTTAAAGTGGTTCTTCGTCGTTTTTCAGGAGAGAGTAAGTTTTTTTTTCTACTGTATACGCTTCTACTGTATATGCTTTTATACATCGAGTGATTATGTAACACGTTAAATATTGTTCATCTCCTTGCAGACACCCGTGAGTCTCGGTCTCCGTATTTGGGATATATTTCTGCTAGACGGTGATCGCATGTTGTCAGCGATGGCGTACACCGTGATGAAGCTGCATAAGCGTTACTTGATGCCAATGGAAAGTCTTGATGAGTTTTGCAATTATTTGCAAATCAAATTAGAAAAGGACTTCTGCTTCGACGATGACACTGTGATCAGCACGATGGAACGCAGCATAGAAGAGTTAAAGCGTGCCAAATTAGATTATCCAGGTCCCCCATTACCGCACGAACTGCCCCGTTATCCGTTCGGCACCTTCAAAGAACCATCTTTCACCAGTAAGGTACTGAAGAACGCTTTTATTTTCTTCCATTTTTTTTTACTAACAACATATTTTGAATTTGTTTGTAATTTCCAGTGTTGGATATTTCGTTAAATATTTCCAAAAATATTTGAGAAAGATTTTATAAAATTTCTAATCTAATATTTTTCAGCTAAAAATTAAAATTAGACGAAAAAAATAAAATTAATTTTTAACGACTGTGCAGAGATAAAAAATAATGAGATAACAGAAAAAATGTTGGAGGTATAATTCTTTCGATGATTTTGCTAAATTACGATAGCATGCAACTTACTCCTAATTTTATTCGTTCAGGTTGGAAGACGAAGCGAAGAATTTAGCGAAGCTCAGCACGTAATGCGAGAGTCCGTAGCGCAGCGCAGGGACATGGCACTGATTGACGACGGCAGAGAGAGCACTACACCCATAGAACCGACCAGCAATCTTGGCGGTGAGTTTAAAGGTAGCCGCGACACATTACACGATAATAGCACAGACAGTACGTCACGCGTCGAGCACGGCAGCGAATCCGAGGACGAGAGCGACATCGATACGAACGTTGTCTACAACACTAGACTATGAGCGGAGAAAAAAGCGGTGCTCTTCGTTGTGGCAGTGATAAACTTCGCGGCGCGAATCAAGTTTGCTCAATAAAGTTTGACAAAAACGTCGAATATAGTTTGTAGAGAATATTTTGCAGGAAGCCTTCGTCACAATATTAAGCATAAAACTGTTTTGTAAAGTAGTTTGTAGTTACAAAAAATAATTTATATAATAGTTGCATTCTATGTAACGATGCATCGGATCAATAGAATATTTTTTTATAGTGTTAAGTATTATATTGACCGTATTGACCTCTACGATTATACTCTGGATCGCATACGACATCTAAGTCGGAATGTCGATCTTTCATGTTAATTAGATGTTTACTATGTTACAAACGCATTTAAAAAATGCGCTTAACCCAGGATTGTCTACTAATGAATACTCTTATAAACATTCATCATTTTTTCATATGTTTATATTTAATAAATGTGTCGAAATTAACTACAAGTCAAGTCTTATATGATTTAATATAAACACACTCTATCCATGCATGTGAATCAAACGATCCTGCTCTAATAACAAATTCTGTTTACTAATAAAACTGGACAAAAGCATCTTTGTGTGTATGCGCATGAATAAAATGTTTGACATATTATATGCGCGATTATTATCACTAATTTGTAACACTAAAACTATCATTGTTAATAATGTGCGTTTTAATCATTTTCAATATGTTTTAAATTTTATTTTTTTCAAAAATTTTTGAACCAATTGTTTATTACCAAAAAAAATTAAAATCATTTGAACAATTTTATATTTATTTTTATATTTTGTAATAACTGATTGTGATAAATCCTCATTTTTTTACTGAGCCATTTATTTATTATTTATTTATTAATGTATCGGTATGCTGTTATATTATCTCACACAGTTTTAGAACTTTGACTTTACTCAGGCTCTTTAACACAGACTCTGTGTTCCCAGGAAGCAAATTCTCCTTCGATCCAAGTCTCGAAGAGGGCACGTCTCCCAACGGCTCCCGTAGATCATTAGCTGAGACGTCGGTGACATCGACTGCCGATCTTTCGGTATTCAGCTCGGCAACGCGTTCTCAAGCACTGGATAATAGTCTGGATACTCAAAGCAATATTTCGAACGCCAGCTCGGGTAGTGGCGGTTTGCCAACACCGCGGGCCACACCGCATCAGCCTAGTCCTGATATCGTGCGCATCTATGTGCCGTATACATCACCGTCGGCGGCGGCGTCTTACAAGGATGACCTACCGCGCACGCTGCCACGCTCCCTGGACACAAACAAAATTCGCATTCGCGTCGATCCGGATCAAACGCCCATCGTCGAGAATTTGAAACCGTTCTCTTTAGAAAGCCCGGAGGTGGAACTGGACTTGAAATAAAGTGAGTCGACTGAACCATAAGCGTATGGGCAATTAGTATGTGGAAAATGAAAGAAATTACATACTACGTGAAAAAAGCATATACGCAGACAGAATATTTGAGAAAATTCACGCAAATCTAGTAAAAAAATTTTATGACGTTATATTAATTGTATTTCTAACAGATTTTTTTATATGTTTATGTACAGCATATATAAACATTAAAAACTAAGTCAATAATTAACTTGAAGAAACTTGCACATTTTCTTGTATAATAAGTAATTTATTTTATAGAAAGTGAAATTGTGTAATACACAAAGCGTGATTTCTGATATACTCTGTGTATGTATATACATGTGTACATAAATCGTACACATGCCATCAAAAGAACAAATACGACGGCTATTGTATTAAGTCTCAAAAGATTTCTTTATAGAAAGAACGTCAATTGAAGAATTAGAATTTAAAAGCGAGACAAAAAATATTAATACGATGTACCGTTTTTAGAATGTAATCTTAATATTAATTAATAACGTAATCTTTGATATCTGTTGTTCTTATATATAAATTAAATTTTAATTTATAAAAATTATAAAGAAATAAAAATTAATTTATATTTCTCTCCTAGATTCGATAAAATTATGATTAACTACATTCCTATTTACGCAAGAGTCTACAAAAAATCAAAGATGTATGTATTTTAGTTTCAAAACTTAAAAAAAAGAGACGAAGTGTGTAACATCTCAGTTTAGAAAGTTAAAACAACGCTGCATTGTGGCCTAATTTATGTTTCATTGACAGCTAAACATTTAACATATAGTGCTCATTGCGTCACGCGTATTTGTCACAATCTCTTATTTGCGATCAGCAATGATTTTGATTTTACTGAGAAAAAAACAAGTATCTGACAACGAGATTTATGACAACCGAAGTGTCAATAACACATGTCCATAGTATTTTGAATTGCTAAAAGATTGAAATCGTTTTTTTGTGTACGAAACACACGTGTACCTAGAGACAAATTTACTTGTTTAACGAAACTACTGTTTAAACAATTGAATTCTGTTGAACACTAAAAAAATAATAAAAATAATAATAATGATAATATAAATCCCGTTAAGCTAATATTGCTAAAAATCTTGCAATATACATGAAAAAATTTAAATGAAAAAAATAGATTTTGTCTCTAGAAATACAGTCTGTTAAAGAAGAGTATCTCTTGAAGCCAGTGAACGAATTTATTTAATATATTATACGACCTTTTCCTTAAGAAAAAAAATCTATTACTTTTATCTACTGATATATTATTAAGTATTATGTGTACTGCCTTTATAATGCAACATGTCATTTTATTTTATTTTAAGCTATGTGTTCTGTCAAGTTTTTATTTTTAATAACTTGTAAGAAGTATACTTTTGTACATACGCATAATATTTAAATGAAAAAGAGGAAGTAAGACTTTATGTCAAAGCAGTGAAAGAAGATCTTCAAATATTGAGTTTAAATTCTTCAATTGTGGAATGTGAATATTGAACAGCTTCACTTTATTATATACAATCTCAAGAATATTTGCATTATTTGACTGTGAAACATCATGTTTAAAAACATCGTGTATTTCTTTCTGCTTTCTATTTCGCCAACATTCCCAAAATGCGCGTAGTATTTTCTCGATGTATATAGTTACTATACAAATAGAGAGCCTAAAACGTTATCCCCATGCGGATTCGGCAAACAAACAATTGTTATACTTATTAATAGTGCATAAGAAAAAGCGATGTTAATTGAATAAATATTAAATGTTGATCGTCCGGATCTTTATCATGTTACACAAGAAAAGAAAAAACAAGATTGATAGAGAATTTTAAAAAATGATCTACTATAAGTTCCTCTCGTCGATTATGTATAACACGATTCGCAACATAGTTGTAACAACGACAGCCTTATATTTTTTTTCGAGACACTACATATACAACGGGAATTTTAAACTTATGCAATAAAAAAATCTCAGACTTATTCAAGTTTATATCTCTCTGTTTTTAACGGAGACTTATCGACAATACAGAATGATATGATCTTCTGCATAATCACGATACCGACATCATAACGGACATAAAAAAGTGTAGATACTAAAAGAATGTTAAAAATAGAATAAATAAAGCGCTGATCGATGTTGCAACGCGTTCGTATCGTACTTGCTTGAGTGAAAGCGTGAAAATCAAATTTGATATAGTCAACCAAATCTGTAAAAACAAAATACATAAT
Source organism: Pseudomyrmex concolor (assembly GCA_014839585.1). NCBI lineage: Eukaryota > Metazoa > Arthropoda > Insecta > Hymenoptera > Formicidae > Pseudomyrmex > Pseudomyrmex concolor. The sequence goes on from QVOB01024616.1 coordinate 42,338, forward strand.
ATATTAAATAAGAAATTTTACAAGAACATATAAATAACTGTAGTACATTGAATTAATTAATATACTTGAATTAATTAATAGCTGTTCTGATAATGCCGATATCTAGCACGTAGTTATGAATTTTATTGTAAAACTCGAATATAAATTTTCGTTCCCGAGAATACATATTATTCACGAATATGGTTGTACATATAAATTTGATAACTGATGTGTGTGTCGTTAGTACATTTTATCGATAGACTCGGATTTTTATTATGTATGCGCAACACAATTATATTTGCTTTGCGTGATCAAATGTAATTTAGTTTTCAAGAAACTTTTCTTCTTTGTGTCAGAACAAAGCAATATGACCAATTATTACTGCGTTTGACCGTATGAACGATAAATGATATATGAAAAATTCCTTATAGATAGATATATATATAAATATAATAAAGCAATTTAACATATTATATAGAAAGATGAGAAGAGTACAATTACTTTATTATTGAGAATGTGCGAACATTTGTTATTTTATTCAAGTCTAAGAATACTTTCAGACATCAAGAGATATATATCTATCTTGAGTAAATTTTAATACAAATAATTTAAGTGAAAAATCGTTATGCACATTGATTATAAAATATATAGCGTATATCCTAAAAGTGCTTTTTACTTTCTACCGATAGTTTTTGATAATTTTTTATTTTTGACAAATGCATTTATGTATGTGTATGTGTGTGTGTATGTACGTATGTATAAGCAAAAAGATACATCCGAGAATTTGTAAGAATTCAATTTTCACAATTATATTAGTCTTTGATTTATGTGGTTTTACGAGAATTTAAATTAAATTTGATATATAAAATGTGACAAATTGAATTCTAAACTTACTTACCTTACGTAAAGTTAATGTGAAAGTTTAATATATAGCCGCGAGATACAATGTATATTTTCTGTTCATTATTCACATTCAGCTGATTATTTTTGTCAGGCAAGCTGTAGTTCAAAGACAATGCCTGGAGAAAGAGCAAGTGTATGTACAAACACTCCTAAGAATGTTAGCGCAAGTTGGTATTGTTTTTATACGCGTATTAGGCGGAATAAGTAGCTTAGACTCTCGTGTGTTACCGTTCTTCTTTATAGAACACAATTATATATAGGAAGACGTTTACACAATTCGAAAGATGCAATACTCATTGAAATTTTATTGACGCGAAGCGCATACTGTAAGTCGATTAATTGTCAAAACAATAAAGTCTAATAATTGTAAACACAGCAAAAAATACATCTCGCTTTTTCTAGCATCTCCTTTTATTGTGCAATTACAGAGTTTATTTACAAGATATTGCGCAGAAATCTGATCCATGGTTTTAGTTATTTTGAACCTAAAGATAACTTTGAGCGCGGTCAAAGTTATAAAATGATCAGTTTTTACAAATGTACATACTGAAAAAGCTAT
>QVOB01024617.1:0-28722 GCA_014839585.1 Pseudomyrmex concolor
AATTATTTCATTGGAATAATTTCATTGGAAATTTCTTTGGATTTAACAAAATTTGTTAAATCTAAAGAAACCGTTTCTCTCTGTGTGTGATTCGGCGTGTTTAGTGCACGGCGACGTACAATGACGTTACTTAAAACACAAAAACGCGTCAACTTTCTCGTGACTTTACTAAAATTAACAGAATTAAGATATTGTAAGAGCAAATTGTGCGAATTTTATGAATCCATCGACTGTTTTGTTTCTCATAAAGAAACTTAACGTAAAAAAATCTTGATATTATCTATTTTTGCAAGAGAAAAGAGTTTTTCTTTATTTTTTATCTAATTGATCTTTTCAGAAAACACACGTACGTATTTCCATACGTAAATATTTAGACATAAAGTGCTCTCTCTCTCTTCAATTTAAAGAGGCGACGGAATTTCAAATATCTTAAGTAATACAATACACGCGTTAATTCGTAGTCGCAGTTGTAGCTCTGCACCGCAGTCACTTACGAAGGGTGATTTCAATTAGATGGAAGAGCTGGCGTTGGTTCTACCGGCAATTTGCTCGCTCGCCGTCTGACAGCCTGTTTCGCGTAATGCATGTATGTACGTTTGGAGAACGAATTAGCGTTTGTGCCGACAGTCCATTTGAAGACCGAATTACGAGAAATTGACCCAGTACGCCGTAATCGATACATACATTACAATCCATTTGTATCGATTCTGAAGCAATACTTTTGCGCTCGAAAGCACGAAGAAATAAATTTTACTGAGTGATTATATATTTCTTTTTTTCAAGCACTTTGAATTTTAAAAATAAAAATGGTTTTTCCGATATAAATGAACAAGAGCTGCCTATCATCGATCGTTTTAACGCGAAAATAAAATAAATAACATATTTTTTAATTAAATTATTGTAACAATGTGCAACTTATTTATCTCATTTCTTTTATTTGTTTCCCGATTGTTTTGAATTCCGATGTGTACTTAGTATAAAAAAAATTCCATGTATTTAACTGACACATAAATCTGTATATTTTGTCAATGAGGTTTGTTATTAATTTCCGAAATCTGTGCAGTCGTGTTCTATAACAATTCCGTCATAATTAATGTGCGTTAATTTCGCTTGTAATATTTTTCCACGCGGGAATTTGCAAAAATTACGTCACGCTGTTTAATTGCGAACTTTCAGACAGATAAATGTAAACGGCGCGTGAGAGACATTGCGTCATGATGCATACGGCTCTTTTTTATTCGAGCGTGACATTTAATTACAATACACAGATTCACGGCGACAGCTTTATAGAATCGCGTAAACGATTCCTTCTTCTCTCCATGACGAATTGTTTGCTACGTTAATTGTCATTGTCGTTTACGTGAAGCGCAACGTGCATACATAAACGTTATTACTATAATGTTAATTAAGCTCATTCCCCCACATAGCAATTAATTAGACAACGAAATTCTATTTCTGCCTTCCAAAATCCGGGTAACGATGATCCTCTCGCAAATACCAACAAAATCGATAGAGAATTACCCCGCAAAGGGTTTGCGGAATCGGCGGTAACCCGCAAGCTGCCATTCGTCAAACAACATACTGTAAAACCCTGATTGTTGCGTCCGCTCACGCAGAAACGGGCAAAATAAACTGATTAATCGATGATGTAATTCAAATGCGAAATTATTATTAATAGATGTATCATTAGCAAACTAGGACGAAATTGAAATATCTATTGCTAATTAACAATATTTAAATATGCATGTAACGCACTACGCTACGTTTCGATTAGCGCGGTTTCATAATGTTTTTGTTTTTAATCTGATAAGAAACTTAAACAGATGCAGTTACGAGTGCAAGTTGCTTCTCTCGATTCGTCAAAACTTGTCGCTTATCCGGCACGACAGCTTGTCAAGCCGTGCACTTCTCCGCGAGAGAAAGTTATAAGTTACTTTATTTTGAAAAGATCGAGAGAGAACGACACCCGAAGAATCTCGTTTGCTCTTTCGAAAACTTTTACTGTTCCAGGCACTTCTCCGGGGCGCTTTGACTCAACAGAGCGCTGTTATTCTCGTCTGCATGGCAGTCGACCGTTACGTTTGCATGTTGCATCCTCATCGCTACCACAAGCACTCTTCCAAAAAGGTAAGTTGTAATTTCAATTATCCGCAAATTCACAATCGTGAATCGACTTATCAACTGACAAAATACACTACTTACACATTTACATACGTATCAAAAAGATGATATTAACATTACGTTTTGACACCTGACACGATATATTGAAACAAAAAAAAATACAATATATTATTTTTAATTTCCGCAAATTCTACCGATTATTTCAAAACGCGTCTCTTGCAACTATCCGTCGGACGTTAACGTCGGACTTTCACATTGCAAAGACAATACAATAAAATATTCTGTCTGTTGTTCACTCGCGTGCTCATTGCGCCGTTATGATGCAACGTGAGAAAAATCGGTTATATACATCCGAGTTGCTGTTTTCATACCGCGGACCGACTTAAATAGATTTTCTTGTTTATTTCTTTCATGAATTTCTCTTTTTCGATAAATATCTCATTATTGGACTCTAATTCTTTACTCTTATTAAAAAATTATAAAAATACACAAAAACTAATGATAATTACTCGAACGGGTAATTATTCGATACTCGGAGGATATAATTAATATAATTTCAATAATTAGTCATGATATTTCAATATTTATAGCAACCGCGATTTTTAAAACACTCGTATATATAAATGCTTATAACTATTCACATACCTTTGAACTGCCATATGTCGTTCACTTGATACACTGCGCTATTCTATTTTGGCTATTCCTTTCCGACGTCACCTTTGTAGTAAAAAATTATCACTCCATTATTCAATTTATTACTTCACTATTCACTATTCAAATTATCAATTCGATATTCACTTCAATCAACATTTTATTCACAAGATGCAAATAATAACGCGAATAATAACATTAAAGAATAGAAGCACTTTCGTAACACAAAACAACAATGGCCAACTACGCCGTAACGAACATTTTTGACAAACCGACTAATCAACCAACACTACGCGAACAACAAGCATAATATGCAAAACTAATCACTTCCGCGAGCTTTCTGAGATTACGATGGTTATTCACAAGATGTAAATAAAAACACTGAAGAATAGAAACACTCCCGAAACACAAAATAAATGTCCAACTACGCCGTAACAAATGTTGTTGACCGACTGACCGACTGATCGACACTACGCGAACAACAAGCATAACATGCAAAACTAATCACTTCCACGAGCTTTCCAAAATTACGATGATGTCCTTTGTGTCGCGTGTGGATTGAAAGTCAAATTAATTACCGCAAACTGATCGGATAAATACGCGAACGAGTTTGTTTTGTACGATGATACAACTTGACCTTCACAGCGCGAAGGGAACAACAACACGCCCAAGGACTCTCTTGGATCCGCAATCGATCGCACCTCTTCACTATCACTCGGATATCTTTACAGAATATTTTATTACTCCGACACTTTTGATATCGAGATTATAAACATAACAGTCAGTAAATATCACTCGCGGAATAACGACAGACGCGACTCCAAATTCGAGGAAATCCGAGGTTCAACACGGAGTTAACACAAATGACCACACAACACACCACTACGACTTTCGATCGACGCAACGCGAACGACAAGCACAATACGCAAAAATAATCACCTCCGCGAACTTATCAAGAACACGATGATGTATTTTATATCGTACGTGGATCGAAATTCCGATCAAACGAACGAATTGATCGGATAAACACGGCGTACTACGTGTTGCTTCGTCCAACGGCCAACGGCAACGATATACCGCAAGGGGAACAAAATTGCAAGAACACCACTGAATCTCGGTCGATCGTAATTCTTTCGGTATTGCGCTTTTGCCGAATATTGCACGGCATTATTTTGTTACCGAAATTGTAAACGTAAAAGTATATAATTATTTCACTCGCGTAACAACACGACTATAAATTCGAAAAAATCCGAAGCACAACATGGCGACGCAATGGTAGAAACGGCGACACTTCGACCTTCAACCGACGCGACGCGAACGACGAGCACAATACGCAAAAATAATCATTTAAATCATAATAACTTCCGCGAACTTATCAAGAACATGATGATGTATTTTATATCGCATGTGGATCGAAATTCCGATCAAAAACGGCGGATTAATCGGATCAATACGTCGTACACGTCCGCTCCGTCCGGCGATACACTGCGAAAGGAGCTACATATAAAGTTGCAACAGGGGGCCAGTAGATCGCGGTCGATCCCATTTCTTCGCGCGTCTTCGGCCCCGCGCTGCTTGCAACTACTACTTGTGTCGCTCCTTTCGCAGTGGATCGTCGGACGGAGCGGACGTGTATGACGTATCGATCCGATCAATCTGCCGTTTTTGATCAGAATTTCGATCTACATGCGATATAAAATACATCATCGTGTTCTTGATAAGTTCGCGGAAGTGATTCAAGTGATTATTTTTGCGTAATTGTGCTCGTCATTCACGTCACGTCGATCGAAAGTCGAAGTATTTCTACCGTTGCGTCGCCATGTTGTGCTTTTCGTGAATTTACAGTCACGTCGTTACGCGAGTGAAATAATTAATTATAGACTGTTACGTTTACAATTTCGGTAACAAATACGTCGAAATAATGCCATAAAATATTTGGCAAAAGCGCAAAACCGAAGAATTACGATCGCGATTCAGTGGTGTTTTTACAAATGTTCTCTTTGTGGTGTATCGTTGCCATTGGTCGTCGAACGGAGCAATGCGTAGGTACGTCGTGTTTATCCGATCAATTCGTTCGTTTGATCGGAAATTCGATCCACATACGATATAAAATACATCATCGTGTTCTTGATAAGTTCGCGGAAGTGATTTAAGTAATTATTTTTGCATATTGTGCTCGTCGTTCGCGTCGTGTCGGTCGAAAGGTCGAAGTGTCGCCGTTTCTACCGACGCTATGTTGTGCTTCGGATTTTCGCGAATTTACAGTCGCGTTACGCGAGTGAAATAATTAATTATAGACTGTTATGTTTACAATCTTGATAACAAATACGTCGAAATAATGCTGTGAAATATTTGGCAAAAACGCAACACCAAAAAATTACGATCGACCGCGATTCAGTGATGTTCTTGCAATGTTTCCCTTGCGGTGTATTGTTGCTGTCGGCCGTCGGACGGAGCAACGCGTAAGTACGTGTTTATCCGATCAGTGCGTTCGTTTGATCGGAATTTTGATTCACACGATACAAATTACGTCATCGTAATCTCGCGGAAAGTTCGCGTAAGTGATTTAAGTGATTATTTATGTGTACATGTTCTTTGTTTGGATCGTGTCAGTTAGTCAATGAACGTTTCTGTTGACATTATTTTGTGTTTCGGGAGTGTTCAAATTTTTACAATCCCGTCGTTTTATACATTGTGAGTAAAATGTTTCTAACATTGAAGTGAGAGACACAATTGGAATACAGACTTCGTACATGTACAAACTTTGGAAGTGTAGAAATAACGTCGCGCAATGTCAAGTGGAAGATTTATCTACAACATACATAAGGGTATGTAGATATTATATACGTAATATGTTTTAATATTATAATATATCAAATTACTCATGCTTACGAAATATTCATTTAACAGTGGACCTTTAAATTGCATCCACTCATGGAAAATGATACGTTAATTTCATACATATATCTCTGCGTTTTATTTATTACGATAAAATTACAGTATCAATAATTATGTTCAGTCTAGGTAAAAATATTACATTTTGATAATATTACTGTGTGCTAAGAAATATTCAAATGAATTTTGTAAAATATTATAACGCTCCTCTCATTTGCCAATTTTAATTAAATTGCCGCTATGGTATAGTCAAACAGAAGTTCTTTGTAATTGTATCAAACAGAAATTTTGTACTGCCAATTCTATTTCTTCCGCTTGCAAAGATTTATTTTTCACGATCGTTCATCCGTCCGTTCATTCGATCTATTCGACAAGCAAATTTGCTCTTGTTAAATACGAATATCAGAAATAAAATGATATCGTCGTTGATTGACTGCAGATTGTTCATTCAGCTGTTCAATGAAATTGACAGTTTTTTATTGTGATGAAACTTGTATGATTCTTTTGAATTTGCAAGAGAGAGAACGCGCGGAACTCAATTTGAATCGATCTCATTCAAAAAATTCAAGAGTCTTCGTATTCAATGAATTTCGATTTTCCGTATTTCGCATTCAATGAATTTTGATGAAGAGAACACGCGATTAGTTTATTTTTTATTAAATTACGAGAAACTAAGCGATATATATATATATATATATACATTATATACAGAAAAAAATCATATAACATTATACACAGAGTTTTTGCCGCTCATAATCGTGAATTTGTGAGACGAAAATATCTCTCTCGTATTACATCTTGCTTTTTTGTGAAACTTAATACCGATGCAATTTTAATATACACAATATTAAAAACTCCAATGTTTCCAAATCAGGCGCCCCTTTTATATTTCCTGTCATATTTGATGTATGTTCAGCGATGAAATACACTCGCGATTCATTGAAATGAGTATCAAAAAAGATTGGAAGCTTAACGGAAAAGAGGAGAAACTCGATTTCAAAAAATAATCTCTTAGTCTCCTCGACGGGGAATTTATCTCGAGTTTATCTCGGAGACTAAACAAAAATATAGAAGCAATTTTTTTTGCGTCGACGGAACGCAAAAAACTGCCAAATCGTATAAGCGCCAATAAATAAAATATTGTATATATTATCTGAAGAAAGAAATCGAATCGTTCTGTTTGTTCGATTTCTTTTCTTTCATTTTTCTTCATTTTTCTTCATTTATATAATGAAACTACTACGCGAAAAGATCGTAAGATCTAAATGTATCGATTAATACGTCTACATTTTATTTTCAAAGGTATTTCTGTTTCGCGAGTAGAATTTGAAAGACGATGTGGCAGAGGATCGTTTGCATACGATATAATTTACGAAAATTACACACAAGAGACTTTAGGATCTTGCATTATCGAAGATTAAAGAGAACGCCGAAACCAGCTCGCCTGAAAAACGCCCGTCGGCAAGCACTCTTTAAATCGTCAGATTATCTCGCGGAAACTCGCGGGTCTTGTTGATTTCTACGGGTCACGTTATAATCCGCAGTAATTTCCGAACGTGGCGGTAACAAAAGCGATAGTGGGAAAGCAACTTTTGCGGCGGCGGCAACTGCGGAAGTTTACGAATGATATTAGCGGAGATCCTTTCCCGCCGAAGGTTCCAGTTAACATGCCTGCGGTTTCACACCGGCGTTTGCCAAAGCTCGGGACGTGCGAGCGTCGGTTTACCTTGGCTTAACCGCCGAAATGAATTTCGGAGGAGGAGATTTAAAAGCACATCAGAATGCAAAGTGCCACCGCGGTTGCTCATTCACTCTCGCCGCGTATCCCACGGTTCTCGCGTTCGTTGCGACAACGACGACGATTGCAGGAGGAGTAACATATTTCCCGGAGGAAAATCTATGCGCGGCGAAAAACGGGACACACGCGAGCTGGCGCGCTCGAAATTATGCTCTTTGCTTTCTGCGAGAGTAAATTAATTTTACTTATTGCTGTATAGGATAAGGTAAAATAAATTTGATTACGACTGTATGAGATTCTGTATGAGACTGTATATGATTTAGCTAATTCACTTATCCGCAATATATATTTGCGCAAATATGGACAAAATAAAAATTAATTCTGCGCGATTTATTCGCCTCTTGTTTCGCTCTTTTCTCGACAATAAAATGGATGATACGTGTCGCAAATAATATTATGTTCCCATAATAGAAATGCTATTTGCACAATCGCCGAGATGAGAGACACAGAGGAAGTGTAGCGAATAAAAATCAAAGATAAAAGGAAAAAAAATTCGAATCGCTGAGTCGTGTCTTCTATTCATTCCGTAATTTTCCGCCTATCGGACGTTCAGCCGCTCATCGAATTTCTGGCGGTCCTCACCTCTGTCTTTTTTTTTTTTTTGCTTTCTGATCGATGAAGAGCTGTTGCTTCTCATCGATTTCGATTTCACAGACTTAATATTCTTCTCTCCTCTTTTCCCCGAGATTTCAATAGTTTTCTCAACTCATTGTTCGACTTTTATTAATGACTTCGGAAGTTGAATTTTCACCGCGATTGTTTATCTCGCATTTTCGAAGGATATAATTTTATTTTTTTGCTTAATTACGCATTTGCTATTGTAATGTCCAGAAAAAATGTACAAACTCATCAAACGAAAAGCAAAATTCTATATCTTCTTATTTAGTCTCGAGTCTTCCGCGTGTTATTATTCGCGTTTGCTCTTTTCACGCTTTCGAAAAGAAGCTTCTTCGAGTTACTGCGCCCTCATCCGTATTTACAGTACAATCGTATATAGCCCGTATTTAGTTGGAAGTTCACGACAACTTCGTCTTTATTCCCTTTATAGATATTCACAATGCGCGGCGAATATCAGCCTTTATACTTCGCAGCGTTTACGCGGGCCGATAACATCTTCGATGGTACATTCGAAAGTTTGCAATGCAGTTTGTAATGGAGACTTTGTCTTTGTACTTTGTAAGATCGAAAAGTAATATTTTTTCGAACGGACTGTGATAAGAAAGAAAGACGCAGCATTCTCAGACTTTTTTATAACCAGATCGGGTGTGTGTTATTTTCGCTGATCGAGAATCAGGAACGAACTTCGTCTAATCTCGATAATACTTATAACACACCGCCTTCGTAGCCGTAAAACTAGACTTGGTCGATAAAACCGATTGGCGGAGCTTTCTTTTGTTGCTGAGATTCGATCAGGTGAAAAGGTTTATCGTGCGTTGAAGTGCAATGCATCCGGAAAGACGTAAAGGACGCGCTCGAATACGTTTGAACAATAGCTAACTTTTAGCGGAATTGTTATTTACTCTCTTTCTTTCGAGAAAATAAATCTCTCGCAAATTCTATATAAGCGGTTTTAAATACACGAAACATGCTCACACTTCTTTAAATACAAAAACGTTGGCGCGCAATGTACGCGCGGGGAAAAGTTAAAATATTTAATTTGAGATACACACACATGTTCAGAGAATTCAAACATCCATGTCACGTTTTCTCTCCTCTTTTCATATGTTTTTACTTCAATATTTGCGAAACGATATATTTGTATTGATATATTTTTCTAACACGAAACACACTCGGTTTGCGTACACACACCGTTCGCGCTTTGAGCAGCACGTAAAATCGTGCGCAATTTTTACATGCGCGCGAGCACATACGCATATCGGTTGTTCAAACACATGTCGATATTAGACGCTTTGTGAAAATACAGTTTGATTGGAAATTTGCACAGATTTCTCGATGAAAGTGGCACACGAACATAATCGTTTGAATAAACAAACTCGCGTTGATAGAGCCGCGCTGTGAAATGCGGAATGTACGCAAAGGTCAAAACGAGAAAAAAACACTCGGACATCCACGTAACACACACACACACACACACACACTTCAGAATTTTTACAGAACCATAGGTGACGAGAGAGTGATCGTTTTCTGTCTGTGTTGACGCAGTATTACATGCGCCAGGGTTGCGTAGCAGTGATGTCGACCACGTGGATCGCGAGCGTGGCGATTTTCGGGGTCCTGGTTCTACCCAGAGGCGGTTACTACTTCAATGGGTCCGGCTTACTCGCTTGCGATCCTTTCTTCGCAAAGGCGTCTCTTAGGTATCGCCACCGCTGATAAGAACGAACCCTTTCACAATCCCGCCACTACGTCGCTCACCAATTGCGTACAATTACAATCTAACATCGATCGGCAGCGAGGCGATCAACTGTGAGAGATATCCGCGAGTCTTGTCTTTCCCCGCCTTAACGTTTGATCTTTGAAGCGGCGATAAATACGAAAGATCGTTTTCTTTCAAACGTAATGCATTTATATATCGCGCTAGTAGCTGAAAGACCGTTAAAGTAGTTGAAATAGAATTTCTTTTACATTAGTGTTTTTTTTTCGCAAACGTTGCTGCAAAAATAAATGCGGAAAGCTTTAATTCAATTAAAACGCATATAATTTCTCGCGCGCGAGAGAGAGAGATGCATCGCGTTAATTCGCAGCGAGAAACCGGAACGAATTGCGCCGAACAGAAACTGTTTCAATTGCATTACAGATGCGAGCGTTTCGAGCTTCGGTGAAGTTTCGCGCGCGTGTCACACGAGAGATTTCCGCGTATGTACACGGTGTGCTTGTATAAATACGATTTTATTGCATGTGATATCGTCTTCGCCGCAGCGCGCTTTGTGCACGTCTGCTCTCTACGTGTGACGCGCGTTAATTGGACGCTCTTCTAGACCGGAAAATACCTCTTTATCGTATTTTTCTTTTTTTTTTTAGAATCCTGGCGTGTTGCTCCTTTTATTTCCCGACGACGATGGTGCTCATGTATTGCTACGGCTCGGCCTTCCACGTTAACAAACTGCGCTTGAAAGGGGTAGTTTGCGATAACACACCGGAGGTAGTCAGCAGCGGCCATATCGAGAGGGTAAGTCACGTTCATGCACTCTGTAAGCACATTCACATTCGACGCGGGCAACAGTTGACAGAGCGCGATACAACGAAGCGTAAAGCGTTACGAACGATTGAAATCACATAAAAATTGCGTGTGTGTTGAGCAAACCACGCATAGCAAGCGAAACTGACATTAAGCAAATTAAAATGCCAATCTCGCGGCTTTTGGCGCTCGGATATTAAAAAGTATCTATCAAAACAATCTCGTTTGTGTTTCTGCAGATTTTATACGTATGTTTTACTAATAATAATAATTTATTAAGCATACAGTTACGTACAAAGTGTACTAAGAATAATGCATTTGAATACAAAATTAGAAAACGTAACTCAGTTACTCAAAGGGCGAAGCAACAGCATCATTTGCTGATTTAAAGCTCTATTAATCTAAAACTAATTTTAATTTCAATGAAAAATAGGCGTAAAGAAAAATAACAAAACATAAATGTGTAAAGAGAGAGAGAGAGAACAATTGCCTAACATAACAACAATATACAAATAAGTAAATTACTCATATATAATTATATAACTTTTATATGAGTATAATACGTACTTATATAAAATAAATAGTAGAATAATATCAAGTCTTTGAAGTGAGTTCGCGTTTGTAATTAACGTTGTCATCACTCTCGAAGTGTAATACAAATATGTCATTATTGTGCGAGAACGTTTAAACTTTATATTTTATGCGACTTTGCTTGTGACTAACTTGCGCAAGTTGTGCATCTGAATTATGTAAAGCTTTTGCAAGCGCAAGTGTATAAGCAAAGAACTCTGTGCCGAGTTAGCGCACTGAAATTTCGCGGACGGTCTTCGTGAAAGGGCGACTCTCGAAAGACTAGCTTTCTAATCTGTTGAAACTTAGAGGACGTGTATTTACGGTAAGCGTCTCGCAACGAACAAATGCGAATTAATAAATTTGGTAACAGTCGGAAGGAAACTCTCGACTAATCGCGCTGCCGCGACATATATATTCTGAAACGGACGAGCCAAGTGGTCGGTTTTTCGAGGTCGCAGAAACTTCGCCAAACGCGATACGAGAGTAGCGCAGGAAGTGTAAAACTGCTCTTGGATGTTGAAGATCGAACGGAAATACAGTCTGTCCCGAGCAAATCTATAATCGTGATTAATGGAATCCAATCTAATTAAGATTGTTCTTTTGTTTTGCGCATAAGGCAATATTATTTATCTCGAAACGAGGGCAGGATGTAAATCGTACGATGCGTTTGGTACGTCTAAAATCGTCTGTGTATAAAAAAACTTGATCGTCGAAATGCACAAAGTGTTTTTAAATTAACAAGTCGATATACCTAAATAATAATTTTACACGATAGACAAAAAGTTATTTTTCTCTCGAGCCTTGGAAACATCGTTTATTCCACGTTTTCTTTTTACTTCTTCATATATAAACTTCCTTGCTGGTCGCAGTTCGGGAACATTGTGCAAAATTCATATTGTCTTTCTCTTTCGGTGAAATATTATCGTTCCACATTTTTACGAGACTTTCGCGGAACAATGACAATTTGTTATAACATCTGGTGAACAATTTTTATCTTAAAATATGTTCGAAAATTCGAACTCGGATCGATGTCTCCGCAGCAATGGCCGCACCGTTGAAAACAAAATGACTGTGTATGTACCACAGCCCCGGTGGTAACTTCAGAAAGACGCGCAGCTTCTGCCGATAGCGCCCGCACTCGGTTTCTTGGACCGATATCTTCGGCATTACCAGGGGGAGACAACCGTCCGAAGCAAGATGGATGGTTCGGACGCGGGCCGTAAGCCGGCGTCGCTTGAATTCGCTGTCGCTGTCGCCGTTCTCGATGCATTCAATTCATCCACGATAACGAGCTCGTTCTCGTTTGGCCTAAAGCTATGCGCCCGACATTGAGCGATCGCGACGGCAATATCAGAACACCGGAAGTAACAGTCGCTTCGAGAAATCGATCGCGAAATCCTCTCCGGACGACATCGATGTAAACATTAAACACGAATGCTGCTTGAGAGAGTCGAGCTTCTCTAAATAACGGGAGACTCAGACGAGCGCCAATCGGAGGACGGCGTTTAATGAGCGCTTTCTCAATGAATAGTGATCGGGAAATGTTTCGAGAATATTTGCCATCCGGCGCGAGCATCGCGAAACTGATAACGAGCCGGACCGCGTATTTCGGAGGTTACCTCGCTTAAATTTGCATTTAGTTGCAGCTGCTGCGCGAACTTAGCTATTTTGAAGACGATAAACTTTGAAGGTCGTACAGCGGCAAACTTTCTGTATTTCTTACTTACAATTTTTTCGCACATAGATGAGAGTTTCTCTCGCGGAAGTAAACAGGTCGGATCCTAAAGAGAATCGTGAGATTGAAAATTTTGCGAAAGAAGGAAACAAAACAAAACCGAAGAGTGCAAAAATTAATAATATCCTCGAAAAACTAACATCAAAACTTATCTTTGCGAACAAACCGTAATTTATCGTGAGCTGAAAAACTACGTCGATAAACGAACTGCGCGCGTTACAGAATCTTTTCTTCTCAGTCGTGCGAGAAATCTCTCTGTGTATGACCCGGTTTAAATAACCCTATTCTAAAAGCTTCCTTGCCTTAATTCCGCTCTAAAAACGAATCCTAAGCCTCGGGAATTTTGGCAAGCCATCCTATGTGGAGCATAAGAGAGCCGACGCGCTTTTGGCTTCTTCCAACGCGATATCATCCTTTTCCTCCCCGCGTCCAGTCCGCGTGACGCCTTCGTGGTCGGAAGCACTCGTCCTCTTTCACAGGATCTGCGCCCCAGTTTTCCATCGGCAAACAATATTTTTCTTCATGCGCCCCCGCGCCTCGCGTGTTTTCTCCGTCTCCAGGAAATCCGCATTTATCTTGACATTAGCCAGAGAGAGCATCTTGCGAAGAGGCCAGAGAGAATTCGACCTTGTTCCCACTGCGGGTGTTGCCGCACTTGCTTATTTCGCTTTTCTCCGCCGCCGCCGCTGTCGCCTTCTCTGCCGTTTGTATTTAGCGCCATCATCGACAAGGAACTCGAAAAAAAGAGAGAAAGAGAAGAAAGAAGCTCTTTTGTATATTGTCGCGAAGTTACTTCCGCTAATGTATCTTTTGTGTAAGCAGAAAGAATGGGGAAGCATTTGTCGTATCTATATAATACAATATTTTCGAAGCTTCGTCCGCGAAATAAATAAATTTTCTTTCTTTCAAATTTCAAAGGATTGTTTTTTATGCCGGAAGAAAGTAATTTTCGTATCACAATAGCGAGAGAGTTTCTCGAAACCTCCGGCAAACTAACTTCGAGTCCAATAATCCTTCTTCAACCTCTGACTTTCTGAGACTCCTGGATTTCGACGTCGTAAGTCGTCGTCCCACCGATTCCCGAGAGCCTTGCCCTTGTCAAGCCGAGCGTTTAAGATCTGAGTAAATCGAGAAAATTAAAGACTCGCCGATTAAGTCGATCACCTGGGAGAAACTTGTGTGCAGCTTTATCTTGACAAACGGCGCGTTTTAATGATAAGTCTCGAGAGTCGATTCAATTTGTTTTCCGTCCGTTCAATTATTACTATTGACAATTAAAGTTCTCTTTGATGTCTAGAACGCATCGTTGCGGCGCGATGTTGTGTGCGTGTGATCTGCAATTTTTTTTCTGTTTTACGTTATAATATATTGATGATGCCGCGCGATATTACAGGACAGGCAACAAATGACGGGCTTTCCGAGCGGCTTTCCGTTTATGAAAAATCGATTCTAAATTCATCAGCCAACCTGTCATTAGAGTAAAAAATTGACGGAAGTGCCGAGTTACCTTCTGTAAATTTCATTTTTCCCGTAATTCAGGTCATGTCTTCAAAAGAATTTAAACACGAAAAAAAACACGATATTAAAAATTATTGCTACACCTCTAATTTATCGTTCTCGAAAAATCATTCACACGCGCGACGCCTTAATCATTATAAATTATTTCGCCGCGATCATTAACCCAATTCGAGCGACAAGTCTCTCTCTCACTCTCTCTTTCCGAAGCCTCACGCTATTTCAGCTATGCCGTGTCGCCAAGAAATTTTCTGCTCTCATCCCTCTTTTTCTCGTCCGACGATTCTCGCTCGCGCGAGAAATAATGGCGCATTAGCCGCACATCAATAAATTCCTGGCCTGTGCGTTATAAAGAAGCGACTATACGCGCGATTATCTTCGTTGTTGAAGATCGGACCGCACTTCCGGTAAGGAAAAACACCACGAGACCGAGAGATCGCGATCCCCGCGCGCATTAAAGCGCGCGTCCGCAAAACGTCCAGTAATCGGCGAAAGAATTCGCGGATCGTTAAATCCTCTCCTCGCGCCTCGTCTCCGCGCGACTCGTATTTTCCGTTCTGGACAGGATCTCGAGACAAAATGGGTTAAGTGCGCGACGTGAACACAGAGACCAGGGAATTACATACTCAGGACGAGCGGGGAATTCCACAACGAGTCCCGACGGAGTCGTCTTCTCTTGTGTTTTATGTTATGGACAACATCCGTCGGCAGCGAGTTTACGATATTAATGAATCGGACCGATCGATTGTTCGGACGTGTGATGATATTAATGATCGGAGACTGCGTGCCAGGACGAGAAGAGAGAGAGAAAAAGACTTGCATCTTTCGAAACAATTATTGCAGTACCTCGAAATAAACATAGTTTTTCGTAGTGTGGGTTAGATTCAATGTGTATGTCTTCGGCGGAAAACTATGTGTAGTGAATGTTATTGCAAATAAATAATCTCAGTAATAATATATTTATCATTATAAACAGCCCGCTATATCAATTTAACTATTGTGTGGTGTCGCTCGAAAAACTGTCGGGAATTTTTTTGATTTAAAAGAACGCCACAGTTGTCTGCATTTTGCAGCACGCGGTGCAAAGAGTCGTGTTATAAAGACAAAGAGACGTGCAAAAGGATAAAGAAATATTACAAGCGCGACGGAGTCTCTCTCACACAACGCATGTAATGCATATCAAGCAGAGAAAAACTCTCTTTTCTTTCTTAACCGTAATATTCCGTAAGATTTTGTTATCACCGCTGTTGTCTGTAATATTGTAGAAGAACAAAAACCGCGGGGATATAGCGAAGGTAACGGTAATTTTTCATTATTGGCATGTGCATGACGCGTTGACAAACAAGTTATTTTGTCATGCTAAAATTTAAATCCTGTTTGGCATTTTTAGGACGCGCCGTCGTTTTTAATAGAAAAATTTCTCTATGAAGATATAAATTAACACGAGTTGTACACAAAAATAAATTCTTTTTTTTTTAAGTAATTCTGGAACAGCAAGGAACTCTCGAGTGCTTTTTCTTTTGCGCGCGCGAAACATCAGCAAATAAATCTTCATTAAAATGAAATAAAATTCGTCCCGTTCTCTCCGCAACCGCTTATTCTCTTTTATTTCGTGCCGAGCATCACCACGACCTATTTCTCGTGTACGGCAACAACTTTTTAGCGGTTCCCGAACTTCTAGTATCAAGTGCAGCTGCATTATCAGACTACATGGTCGTATTTTTTTTTTCTTTGATCAATCGACGTGTGTCAGACTACGTACGAAAAAAAATCGCTTTTCAAGTTTTGTCAGAAGAAACTTTGGCTGTTAAATGTAGGCGCGTCGTTTAATAAAAAACGGGATCGGCTTATAGTATATAATTCACTGTTTCCGGTCACGCTTGTATCATTTTGTCTTCTTATTTTTCCGGTCTGTAGCCCTCGATGTAGGTCAGTAGATGTGGGAAAAATGTCTTCTCTCAAGATACTTCTTAGCGTGTGCGAGATTCTTCATGAAAGAAAAAAACAAGAGAAACAACTTACTTAACTTAAAAGAAGCAAAAACGAGAGATTGTTATGTCTGAGTTCGTCAACAAGCACCGAAACAAATATGTACGTGCGATTAATCACCGCCACATTACGACGATTTCAGCGTGTGATTTCATTATTGTATGTTTTTTTCTTTTTTTTTCTTTTTCTCCCTGTTCTTAAAATAATCTCACGAGAGAGAAATGTTGTAAACAATATCGCACGCCCGATCGCGTTGCTTCTATCGACGCTGCGATAACGTTTTCCGCATTTCTCATATGTCTGTACCATACGCCTGTACGACTTGCTTTCTTATACACGGGAGTTCTTATATCGCGAACGTTATTGGATATCGTCCAGTTCTCAAACCGAACTTCTGCCACACGACTCCCTTAGGGATGCGCGCTTGCGGAAAAACGGGATTTCGCCGATGATAGGTTGCGGGCTGAAATCCAACAGAAAGCGCTATAACGCAGTGCGGGAAAACAAACCAATCTATTGTCTTATCGGTGAAGGAGCTCTTAAGCTCTCTTGCGAAAGCTTTCAGAAAGAGGAAAAGAATTAATAGCTACGTTATTCAATTTTTCTCTGTGTGCTACGTAATCCGCCTAATTTTTGTCGTGTTACAAGTATTTCGTCGCTTTATATTTTGTCCCGAGCAAATTCTCTCCTTGAAAAAAAAAAAATTCTCTCCCCCGCAACGGGAAACGACACGACCGGTTACTTGAATCGAGATCGAATCACCGCGGCGCACTATAGCAGCTGAGTGCGAAGTCGCGGACTGTCCGACAGTTTCAATGGCCGTTTTATCGGAAGCAAAGAAAGTACGCAATTGTGAAGATTACTGTTTGAGTAACTGCCGAAAGAGAGAGCCGTTAAGTAACATACAATATATCACATTTGTCCCTATTGACTGCAGACGAAGAAACTTTAACACAGAGTGCGTCGATAAAATACGGAGATTCACAATTTCGCATATAACCGGAACTAAAAACGTTTTGAGCTAAGGATTAACCGACGCTTATCGATAAATTGATCTTCGATTAAAAAAAAAAAAACATCGAGAATTAAAATCGCAATGTTCTGGATAACGTCCAGGCCACGATGTCGAATTGAACAGGTCACTTGAAATTCACGAAGATATCATACGGTCACCGAGCAGCCGAAGGTTTCTAAAGCCGCCTTCAATTTCTTCATCCTATTTTCTTCGTTTTTTATCCCGTCTTGCTCGCGGAATAACGAGGTGAAACGAGTCAGATGAGGAATCGAATGGAAAGATCTCTATCCACGTTGAATTCGCGGATCTCCGCGTTCAAGGATCATCTCGATGATTCCTTCCATCTGCTCTTTCGCTTCTCTCCGATACCGTTCATTAGCGCCTCATTTTAGCGCCCCTTTTCATCCTCGTCATTGCCGCGGCACGGATCCGAAAGTGTGTGTTATCTCAAGTACAGCATGATGGTAGACCATCATATTACGACTTTTACAAAGTCGTAATATATTTATAGAATTGGTCACATATAAAATTTGATAGATATTTATTGTACGTTTTTTAATATTAAAATATCGTCTCTGAAAAACAAAATTAAATCAACATTAAAATGCAGATATTTTTCAAATATACTTGCTGACTATCAAGATCATTAAAATATTTTTAATATTAAAAACAAAATTCTTTTTTTATAATTATTTTTTTAATTTTTTAAATGTGTTTCACGTTTTTTTTTGTTTTTGAATAAGTAAAGAGTATATTTGTGATATGTGAGTAATCGTGAATATTTCAAACAAAGCGTAGAAGAATCACTTAAGAAACCCGCAGGGAAAATCCACTTATGAATATAGGTATTATATTGGCACGACGTGACGCCTCGGAACGCATTTTAATGTAGCAGAAGAAATCGCTTCACACGATACGACGACGTGTTTACAGCTCGAGTGAATGCGTCGTCTTCAGCACGCAAAATTGATTTTTTTTTACGAAAACAACAATCTATAACTATTAATTACTTCAAGACTATTTTATATTGTATCACAGCGTTGTTTTACTTTGTATTTTAGTATTAACCTTTTTTTCACCAAGCTTAATAGTTTTTTTGCGACATACTTTGTATAGCTTGATTCGCCGTTAAATGTCGCGTCTTGACAGTTTAATAATTAGAATTAAATTAATAACGCGCGTCTGGCGTATAAAAAAATATGAACAAAAAAAAAAATAGTAGACGATGTGTCTTCTAGCGACTAAATATTTCGCCGAAGAGAACAGAATACAAGTAATGAGAGTTTTCTTTGCGCGAGCGCGCGCGTGAACGCGAAATACCAGAAGTCTCACTTTTACGACACATGTTTCCCGCAGCGTGGAAAAGATAGATTTTTGCAAGGAGATTGTACCTGCGGAAGAATGTTATAATTCTCCTTGTGCTTCCAAGCTGCTTGGTTCCTACATTTACGGAGAAGCATTTTCCACTTAAAATCTCTTTTCCGAGATGCGGCGCTCGCCGTAACCAACAGCTATAATGTCTTTCAGAGCAGCGTTTATGAGACTTTATTTATTTTTTTTTCTCACTAAGCAAAAAAGAAAGAGAGAGAGAGAGAGAGAGAGAATTTGAGAGGAACTCTCTCGACAGTTTGCGCATAACCATCGAGTTTTTTTCCAGTTATAAGAACGAGGCACGTACAAGCCGTCTTACTTCTATCATAATAAGCGGGAGGAAAAAACGGAAGACTGCCGAGAGTCCTTTATTAGTTTCACCCACTTTTCGCACTCTGATCCTCGCCGTTTACTCGTAATTTAAGCGCAATTTACGCTATTTAAAAGTGCCTCGTAAGTCTCGCCGGTGCGAATATTTATCTGAAACTTCGCGGAAAAGTATTCAAACGCTCTCGTTCCCGACGTCGGAAAACATTTCGCGATGCTGATTTAGCGAAAAAAAAAACAAAAGCTTGACAGGAACAAACTGCTCAGTCAAGAACGTTTCGCTCGAAATTAATATCTAATATACATGGAAAGTCACAATATTTACGAATAAATTTGTTCGTAAATTTTTCATTATCGTACGTATAAATAATTTATTAATTCAAATGTCAGTTTATAAAACAAAATAATATCTTTCGTCTACGTAGAAATTAATTAGAAATATGTGAAAATAGCTTTTGTTTATACCAAAAATACCGGCATTGTAATTTTACGAAACATTTCAATTACAACAATGCTCTATATAAAGAAACGAGAGAAATACGCGCACAAGCACAAAGTTTACTACTATCAAAACGTTGGCATAAGATTAAACGCTCATACATCACCGATGTTTCACGTTGCGGAAACGTTGACTACCGTTCGAGAGTATTAATTGGATGTTACTCATTAAGCGTACAACTCGTTCTCCCATTATTAACGTGTATTTAATTACCGAGTGTAATTATTTCCTACGCGAACGCGTGTTTCGCTACGATCCATAACCGCTGCGCGAGAATTTCCTAAACCAACGCCGACTAAGCGTAAACTAACAATAAATAATACATCCAATAATTCGATTATAATTAGGCAGTTTGCACATCGAAAAGCCATTTTAAGTGCGAGCATCATTTTTTTAATTAAAAATCTCACTTTCGATTAAACGTTATCATCCCCGAGTGTTTAAATGAGTGACTTTTGTTAAACGATGCGATATTTTAATATTGCATTTGCCGTTTTAATATTTTTGCATATTTACATATATATTTGAGAACAAATAAAAAAAAATTTATTTTTACTGAAAAAAACTAGGTTCTAGTGTGAATATTGCCAATGTAAAACTCTTTAATACGCGCATGCACACGCGCACACACATTTGCATATCATGCGAAGTGTTCCGAAATAGTGTAACACCTTCTCTTGCATAATTACGACGGAAACAATGTCTGCATTGTTGTAAATGCGCGCACTCTGCGAATGGCACGTGGAGAGATATGTAAATTTTACACTACACCCTATGTTTCTCCCTTCCTATTTTCTGTAATACGATTATTTGCTATTATAAACAATGCTGAGAACTCGCGTGCTTTATAATTGCTCGCACGAATCTTAATTTGTTTTGCGTTCTTTACTCTTCAATGCAACGTGCTGATGCATTTTATACTCTACATCGAATTACATTGAAGGAAAAAAGGCTAAAAAACTATCTTTTAAATATAAAATACTTATATATAAAATATTAAATTCTGTCTTATACATGTGTGATAAAATCGTGATTTTCTTTCTTTTCTCTCTCTCTCTCTCTCTCTCTCTCTCTCTCTCTTTCTCTCTCTCTCTATACTAACAATAGATGCCGATATTTCACAATTTTATAAATCACGTTGCAAAAAATATCGTTAACTTTCCTTCTTCGATAGGTTATTATTATCCTTGACCGGAATTCAAAATCACACATCTTCCAATTTTCTGCTGGAAACAACTGCTCTGTGCGATAGATAATCTCTATATGTCCCCGGAAACTCGTAAATTCGCATATATAGCGTTGAGAAGTATAAATCATCGATAGATAGGATGGCTTTGCGACGAGTTTGGCAAGATGAAAAACACATCGACGCAAAACTCGCCACGTATATTCTCGCAAAAGTGTATTTATTTCGTAAAAAGAGTTTCTCCACTTTCAAAATAGGATCTCCACTTTCTACGTGTGTGTAATATCACGTTTATATTTCCAAATAAAATCTTTTTGAAGATTCATTTTTGCGTCTAAAGATTCGAAAAGAACAATGCGTTAAATTTTTCTTAGTTTTGCAGAAAGGTGGAAATCTGAGTAAATACTTGGAATAGTTTGTATTACATTCTGAAATTGAGTTATTTTATTTGACTCGCGCGTGTCGCAAATACGCGAATTGCTACGAAGATATTCTCGCGGGAAGCGAAAAGTTACGTACATATAGTACACATGTGTGGCAAATACAGAATTCGCACAAATTCGCGACTATCACCGTCGATTCTTGAATCTTGATGATTCTTATTCCCATCGAGGCGAAAGTTCTGCTCGGTTGCGGCTCGGGGTAGCGGGAGTTTACATACAGTGAAAGTTTAACGAGTTATAAGCTCGAATAGTCTCGGCGCGGCACATGCGCGAGATATCTACCACTTTAAAGAGAGCGACGGGATTTCCTGTGACTAAAGTTTCGACGATAAATCGAACCGGAATGCTAATACTTCGACCGAATAGTTTGTCTCGCGCTTTGCCTTTCCGACATGATATGCTAATGATTCGGACGGCATTTCCGTCTGAATTCTTGTCTTCCTCTTATTCTCTCATCTCTTTTAGCCTCCTTAGTTTATCTTTTGTTCGTTCAGCTTTAATCCGAGTCCACTCGAGATGAGAAATATAATATATTCTCAACGAATAAAAAGCAGTTTGTCTTTGATTACTTATCTATAAATATATATTATAAGTATATATATATATTTTTTTTTTTTTGAGTGAAATTATATATTTTACATATGATATGGTATATAAACAACCATATTGTTATGTAAATCAACAGAATGCAGAAGCTCCATTAGCACAAAAGCATGTCGACGAGCGTATTCTGTTTGATAGACTCTCTCTCGTACATATTCAAGGATCCCTTGCAACCTGGGTCACACCTGTTCGAGCATTAATGCAGTAATCCCGAAACTTAGAGAAGAGAAGAGAACATAGAAAATGCCACACGAAAGAGAGACGGACAGCGGTGGGCAATGGTAGTGGAAATGGACGGATCCGGCTAAACGAGCAGATTCGTAATCCCTTTACTGCTGCACGACGAAAAGCTTTGATACTGACGAGCTTAGTGCTTAGCGACTTTCGTAACCGTGTCAAGCCGGCCTAAAAGACGAGACGCGTCGCCGAGCCTTTTCATATTAAGAGCCATTCGTCCGGATCTTTTTTGACATTACGTCTGCCTTCAAGATTACAGTTCGAGACGTTCGTAGCGCCGAGTGCCCACGGATTTTCGCACTGTAAAACGCGAAAAGTCGTACACACTCAGGCACTCTTCCGTAATCTGATCTCATTGGCGCGGCGGAGAGACTACTTTTCAGCTGCAAGTGTCGTTCCCCATCTCGCGGCAAAGTGTCTCTCTCACTTTTTTCTTTCTTTGTCTCACAGGAAATTTTACTTCGCCCCGCCAACGAAAACAAATGAAGCGATATATTATCGCAAACGGTGTTACTCGGCTTGATTTACATCGTAATTATCTAGGGAGAGCCATTAAAAAGTAACTGAGACAGGGAAGTTCTTGCGACGGATCAGCGCGATCTTTTAAAAGGAAATATCGATAATGCGCGATCGTTAGTCTCTTCCGAACAGTATTAGCGAATATCGAAGGACGAGTCGTTATTCGGGGACGCGTCGATAGCGATATCGTAAAAGACATGCCGTACGGCGTGTATTTAAAACTTCTTTGTGAGACGGGACTTTGAGCTCTAATGAGATTATCTCTGCAGTCGTAATGATATTAAAAACGTTAGGGAAAATGGAATTCGAAAGTTAAATTCTCTCTTCTGTGTCACGTGAACTCAATACGGAGGAGAAACAGCCTTGTTTAATCTTTCATTCAAATTTTGTTCACAGTGTATAAACGGTATATAACGTTGTGTAATTAAATATGAGCGTTGAATTCCGGAATGATAGCTAGACGCTCGGAGAGCTTCAACTTTTTTACTCAAAAATTCATCAGTCGAAAAAGTTATTAAGAAGATGAAGAGTTCCAACCGTCTGAGAAGAACTCTTAATGAAGAATGAAAACGTCGGTATGCTATTAAAAATGAATTCGTTATATATAGTCGTCTACGTCGTCTCATCAGCACGCAACTCCCGCGCGCTTTAACATTGTCGCGCGAGATGATGCGAAATTACAGTTTTATCGGACTTTTACGAACTTTCCGTCCAACTCCGACGAATGCAAAATACGCTTTTCATTCAGACGACGCGAAAGTCAAGGTCTGAAAAAACACATGAAAAGTTGGAAACATATTTCAAGTGTTTTCTCTACGCTGTTTCTTACGACTATTTGTATTTTCTGTGTGCACGTTCTTTTGTTTTACCTACTTAAAATCAAAAATTGTCGTCCCTGCTGTATAAGTAAGAGAAGAACAGATTTATCGCGGTTATTATTTGGACCGCGAAACGGGACGAGGATTTTATTCGGACGTCTCGCACATTTCAGCTCGTCGCCCACGAAATACAATTGTCGACCTCGGCCTCGCGCACAATGGCCGCGATGAGTTTTGGTTTCATCGTCATGGTCACGCCGTGGACAATTCAGGAAGTCGTTGCAGCCTGCACCGGAAGCAAGCCGCCACCGTTCCTCGACTTCCTGGCCACGTGGCTCGCGCTCTCCAACAGCTTCTGGAATCCCTTCCTCTACTGGCTGTTCAACAATCATTTCCGCCGAATCTCGAGGGAACTTCTTTACACTAAGGTATATGCGCTCACGTTTTACAGTCTAATGACCATTTACGAATCTCTGACAAATTTATTTCGCGAATGCATATCGTCGATCGCAATAGCTAAAATTTTGTTCGTATTTTAACGTTTTAAGAGTGTGAATTAAATCGCAAAAGTAGATGCGTACATAAAAGTGTAAAAAAATATATAATAAATGTTACAATTATTATGCAAGAACTTTTTCATATAATTACATAAGTAATAAAGAATAAAGAGTCGCAGGTAGTTTGAAATTAAAACATTTCGCCGGTTGATAGTGTGCGTTATCGTAAAATTTGTTTCCTAACGAATAGAAGGCAACATTTCGAAACGGACAAATTGTATTCGTTCGCATTTCTTTTTGCTCTTATCTCGAAGTCCAACTTGTCCGGCCTTTTACGAATTACACATCGAACCATTATGGGTAACACTTTGTTACACGTGTGAGCACTTCGCGTAAATCTCGTTACGAGCAAGTGTGCGCGCGTGTATTTTCAAACGTCCGCTTTAAAAGCCAGTTTGACGAACTGGCTCTTGGCAACTGAGAAACAATTTTTTCCCTTCCTAACTAGTGCAATGAAACACATCCGAACTTTTATAAAGCAAATTGTTAAGCACCGAATGTAATATTTTTCGAGAAATATCTACGCAAACATTCTCGTATTACGCGCGCCTCGTATTAAACTTTGAAATTAATTGCACTAAATTTTTCAAATTATTTTAAAATGCGCTGCAATAAAAATAACAGAATATTTCCTCCGTACGCTTGAGCATAAAACAGGAAATTTAGCCGATCAGAAAGATTCGAGGAAGTTTGCGAGGCAAAGGCGAGCCTTTTCTTTGCTTATCCGTTGTTCTTCTCCTTTCTTATTTGTTCCGCTTGTTTCGTTAAATTTGTTATATCCACATTTTCCTCTTCCGATTTCACGCTCCGCTCTTTTTATCTCGCGAAGTCAATCGCGATGCGGCCGCGACGATGCAACGGAATCAGTAAATTTCACGAACGAGAACGGCGTAGCTTTTTCGCGTCGCCGAACGAAACGAAGACGAACGACTTAACGCGGATTCCCGCGGGAAAACATGGGACGCGACAGAAGAATCGGCGGGAAAACAAGATTTATTCTGGTGCAAAACGCGTTACGCAGCGCCACCCAATGCTCGGACGGGCTCTCGGCGCGATGTCCCTTCTTCTCTTTTCGTATTCAGCAGGAACGAGGGAGAAACTCGCTGTACGTCCGTGACCGCGGCCACATAGATCTTGCCTCTTCGACTTTACAGGCCATGAATTCCGAAAAGCTCGTCGGCGTGTAGTAAATCTTTAATCGCCCCGCGCGCAAAACGCGCTTTTTCTCTCTTGTGCGCACTCGCTCCCGAATACGCGCGGGCGCGCACGGTTAAACGGGACCTCTCGTATACCTTCGTATTTAATATTCCTTTACAACCGGGCGCCGCGATCCGATTGATCGTCGACAAACGAATTCGCATTCGTTTGAAGTAAAAGCCGCGTTTCACGCAGATACAAGTGATATCATCATTTCCGCGAAAAATGGAAATCAATGGACTATTACGAGCGTGGTAGAAGTTGTGCGATTTTGGTAACAATTAAATTTTTTTTTTTAAGAATTTTTTACAGACATTAATTAATTTTCGCATACTTGTTTTGATGTCGATATCATCTAAATTTACCAAAAGTCTCATTAATCATACAAACATACATACACAAGCAACTATAAAAAAAAACCATTAGTTTTTTTATGAACATGTAAAAATCTAAGCAAAATTTAATTTCATTTTTTAATGCGTGTAAAAACCTTTGTTTTGTCTTTTGTTTTCATAAAAAGAAAGAAATTTACGGCGAAAATATATTTTGAAATATAAAAGCAAATATAAATACAAAATTGTTTATTCAGTGAAAACATTCTTGCAAGTGAAAAGAGTTGTTTTCAACACGATCACGAAAATTTACAAAAACAAATCTAAATTACCTAAAAAATAATTAAATAAAGCTCAACTTTAATTTGCTGCCGTGATAAATTCTCAACTAAACGATTGATATATTGTTTCATTACATGTGGTGTAACACGTAACTCGTAATAAGTGAATATGCGCAAATGTATATCAGGCGAACTCTCTCCTATTCCTTGAGGACCGCTGCCGTCGCATTTCAAGTATTCCGTTTCGAAGCGGGCGTAATTGCGAGAAGTTTACGCTCGCGGCAACATGCACATATAACACGCAATTAGAAACTATTTTACATTGATATATGATAAGCGAGCGCATGCGCATACATACTCGTACATCGCGACACGACTATGTATCTCGATCGTCGGTGGAGAACCGCGTGATAATGTCGCCATTATTTATTATCGCCGCTTGCTCACGAGCAAATATTTCGAGTTTATCTCACCGAAGTGTGTGTTCGATAAAAAAAACTTATAAAAAATCTGCCTATAGTGATTGATTTATTGTTCGCAGGTTTGCGCACGTTTATTCTTTCGCCGTCGGCGCCACGTACTTGTCACGATTGATGCTTGGAGGATAAATTTTTAATTTCCTTTTTATATGCAGATTCTTTGCAGATCTAAGCCACTGGGAGCGAAGCAGCACTGCTGCGCGACCAGCACCGGCGGTCTGGACGTTTGCAGCATCGCTGGTATGGACGTCGCACCGTCGCTCGGCTTATCAGGTATGCAGAAGAAGAACGTCGTGTCGCGTTAGAAGCAAAAAAGTGAACATCCGCGCGGCGACGTATCATTTCGAATGAAGAATCTCGCGTATGATTGAGAGTTTATTTTCAATATTTCTACGAAGTTTCGAATAGATCGAACTAATAATTCGGGCCATTAGAGCACAAAATTGCTTATAAGTTATTAAATTAGAATGTGATATATGACGATGGATTATCGTCGGATCGATCCATCGCGTTAATTGCAACAGAATTTATTCGCGTCGCTTTTACATCGATGATATCACGGCGAAAACGACAGGATTAACATAATCAGTGTTTTGCGCAAATGAAACCGGGAGAAAATTGATCTTTCGACGACGATTCATTATCGGCAATAAATGCGTACTCGCGCGCGTTCAGTGTAACATCTATAAGTGGAGATTTAAAGTAATTACTGCTGATAATTAGTGTCATCATCGCTTACACGCAAATGCGAACTACGAAGAAACGCATACATCGAACTTTTATTACTGTTGACACTGTGCTGCGATACGCGTTTCGCTCTATGCAATTATCGATCGTTACATTTTACAAAATATCAGATTAGTTCGAAAGTTGTAGAGAGAGAGTGTGTTTAATAACTTTTTTTTTTTAATTATTCACAAGGTTTTTGAAAAAAAACCATCAATTATTTATTCAACTGAATTAAAAAAGAAATTATCGACACAAATACATAAGAAAATTGAAATAATTTAATATCAAACAACTTCCTCACTTATAAGTCATTATTAATAACAATTAATAATAATACTTAATTAAGAAATAATTAAATATAATATTAATATCTATTATTATGTTAAAGTGTAAAAACTAAAATCAGAGAATTTTTCGGAAATGAAAAATGAAATCTTTTCGGTACAACTCCGCCTGTCGCGATCTTGACAGTTGTTTTAATTTCACTTGTATGGAAGCGCGCACGTGATATCAAATACAGAAACTCTTAAGCAGAAATTTCTTAAGCAGCGCAAACGAAATAAACGCGATTTTTGCTGAAAATTTCATCCTCTCGCGAAAGCATATACGAACGTATTTATGTCACGTTGTTTAATTAACGGATGCGATCGGGAACGGAAAATCGAAGTACAAATTTAACTCGTAGCTGGCGACTCTCGTTTCGGATCTATTGTTGAGCGCGGTGCGAAAGTAATTAATACTTATACTCGTGAACGTTTTGCACGTAGTGCGAATTGTCGATAAACAACGCGGCGTGGACCTTATTCGCCATTCGAATTGATCTTTCATTTCAGGTCTGGAGCGTTGCTCAATGGAACGATGCTCAATGGCGCGTTGTTCTTCATTATCTCTGGCGAATACGCCGCCGCCGCTCCCTTGGGAGACCGGACACGTGACACATAGTGATGCCGCGTCCACGTGAGGTGCGTCCACGCACAAATATGTATACGTCTATTCTATTATTCATCGTTACAAACATTGTTCTCTCTCTACATTGTGTAAGATCTATTGTTAAGCATCGCGTTAAAATTTAATGACAGAGTCTTTGGTCAATTTGCGCCGAATGTATTCACGCTTTAAATATTATTTTATTTAATTAAAATTAAAACTGTTTATCGATGCATTAAATCTATATAATTTTAATGCTTTTACATAAATAATATTCTCTTAATCTGTACGCAAATATGAACATTTAGATTTTTAAATAATATTTGGATAAATTAATATTTGCAAATGGAAACGCAACGATGATTTATAATTTCGTTAATGTAACATAAAATTCATGAAGATACATTAACATCAGTAGACGAAGATATTTAATATTGAATATTAAAAGGCAGCAATGTGTCCTTTGAAAGTTTTACGAGGAAATCTCTACAGAGGAAGAATTAAAGAACATTCCATAAAAATACGTAAAGGCAACGAGAAAGGTACGTCCTCCGTGATTCAACTGTTATACTTTTTTTATAACTCTACATGGTACAAAATATTCTTGTATAAACGTGTATCTCGTGCTTTACTACAAAGATTTACTGGTTGTTTTATTCTAAAATAAATGTATAGTTAAAAAAAACAGACTTTTTAAACCCTTACGAAAAAGAACTACTGCCGATTACATATAAATAAAGTCAATAATATAAATATTACTGACAATCACACAAAAATATTATTAGA
>QVOB01024618.1:0-36343 GCA_014839585.1 Pseudomyrmex concolor
TATAGTTATATATATATATATAACTATATATATATATATATATACATATATATATATGTATTATATATATAAGCAAGTATATAAGAGTAAATATACGTATAGTATGTACAATAACTGTGTATAAATGTGTGTATAAATGTGTGCATACATATGTAAGGCCGCATATATGTATGTGTCCGCGTCATTGTATATGCATAACGATTATATGCCTATTAGAGGAGTACAGAGACGTATACATATATACACAATACAAACGTAGATGATGGGAGGAAGAGAGGAGGGAGAGAGCAAGATCGTGGAGAGGTCGGCACCATTACTGGTATTGATGAGCAACCGGCCAGAGGAATTGGTTCAGCACGTGTGATCGATCTGGCTAATCTCCCTTTGCGGACAGCCAGATGCTAATCTTCGATCGATATCAGAGATAGGATGCGAAATTGCGTTAGCGGCCGCAAAAGCTCGCGACTGCGAGAAACTATTACTGCCGAAATGCATCCGGCGACAGGGCGATTGAGCCTCGGATTCATAGTTGATGAGGTATCGATCCCACGTAAGGCTGCGCTTCCTGGACCCGGGGACGTCCGCGAGACCCGATACCGCTTTGGGAATCGCGCGCGATTCCATATTGTTCGAGAAGCAATTCAAGTTCCCAGGAGATGAATCCGAGCATTGCGAAAGCATCTCTTGTTACACGCCGTTGTATTGCTATCCCGGAGCGGACTCTCCGTGCATTTCATGCGTAGCAGCAAAGATTTTCACGAAATCTAACAAGTAACGCGCCACCGTGAGATTTTGATTTGCAAAAGCAGAAAAATCTTCACGAGAAATATCTACGTAGGCATCACCGATGCTTTTTAATTAATACACTGATTCATATTCCGCGACTGAGGGGAGCGTGCGTTGGGTATTATTCTTCGTTAGAGTCCCGCAACAGGCGTGATTGCAATTTACGAAGGACTTTACATTGTACTTATCGCTCGCTGTCCCAGGTAACGGCCAATTTGAAATCCTAATGACGCGCCTTCTGGCGCGCCGAAGGCGCGCGCGCGCGCTCGCGCGATTGCTTTAATAAAGTGTGCGTATTCTTGGTGGCCGCGTGCGGCTATCATTACGAGTTACGATCTATCGCGCAATTGCGGCTCGCAATTCAGAAGCTTTGACTCCCGGCGCGTCGTGTCGTGGCACTCGGCGTCACAGAGTGGAGTTTACGAGTGCGTGAAATACGCAATTATTGTGCCGCGATAATGTCGCTCGGCCGACAACAGAAGGTGGCCGCCGAGTTCCTTGGTATTCTTCCGATGTTCTCGCTCGTCACTTCCGCCGGCGGCGGGATCGTTCGAGACGGCGGTGCGCGCACACACGTCTGCTCATTAACCTCGCGATCGGACACGTGCCGATTCCCTGCTAGTTCTCACCTGGCCGCGCGCGTTACGCAACGATTGCGTGAAGGAACGCGAAAACACGCGGGGTGTACCGCACTCTGGGGAGCGAGTATAGGAGCGGAATTACTTTCTCTACGGAAAGAAAAAATAAAACAGGATTTTGCTAATTTATTTACTCTTGAAGGATTCAATAAATAAATCAACAATAAAACATTTATTGACATAAAAAGGTATTTGTAGCATCCAAATTACATAATACTTTAGTTCAAGAATTTCAAGTGCTTTCAAAAACAAGTTTCTAAAAATTTACTCGTTACGTTATGTACATTGAATAATACTATATTGCATATTGAGTAATTGTAATTCGTTTTCCACTGAAAAATTTCCCGTTTTTCTTAATAAGTTGTTATTAGCGTTCAGGCCTTGAGAAAGCACGATCCGTTCCTGATGATGCGCTCTCTTCGCACCGGAACGAACGAGGCACTTTGCTGAATTAAAGCGCGAACAGCACGCAATTCGCGCGCGAATGTGCACACGCGACACAAACGTACGTAGGTAGGTAGATAGTAGATAGATACGCGAGCGCGTGCACATGCGTGCGAGTCGCCCGCCGAGAGATTCGCCGCGGCTATCTGCTCCGCTCGTCACGCCGAATTAACGCCGACATTCTTTATCTCCTAATCGGAGGCCGCCAGGGTCGCGATCGTGTGGTTACTTAGTAAGTTACATCGTTGCAGCTGTTTTATGAGAAGACGATTCACATCGAGTTAACGCAAATTACATCGCGGTGCGAAGTTGGAAGATTCGATATATAAATAACTCGATACATTTTTAACGAAAAGTGTTAACGTAAAATTCGGATTTTATTTACTTGGTCAAAATTTGCAAAATAATGAATTCTCGAAAATTGTGTTGCAGCATCGAACAATTTACAATGATTAGTCAGGAGAGCATTGAACATGGGATAATGTTGAATAATGATGCAAATATGGTATAATTATGCTAAACGTATAGGTATCGTGTATCTCTCGCGAGACAGAACAGAAACTCGTATTTCATCGAGCTCTCGATAGATGAGAATAATCCGCGAGTCCGTATTATTTAACTCTCTTCAGTCATCGATTTATGTAAATCTCGAGAGGGTCAACATTTATTACAAGAGAATTCGTTGCATGCCACTCGATGCGTGAATGCACACACGTATCTACGTATTCGTTTATATACGTGCAAAGTGTAAATTCATATATACAGGGTCATATCTTTGCTGTATTATCGATCGTCGCTTTTATTGTCGGCTAATGCGATGTGTAATTGAGAAACCCTACGCGTAAAGGGAGGCCGCGCGCGGGACAAAGCCATGAAATGCGAGATTTACTTTATTGCGCGCAGGTGACGTAATTCACGAGCTACTGTTACGAATTAATAGCGATCGTAACGCGCGCGGATCGTCCCGACGACGAAAATAAATAAATAAATATCGATCGTGCTTTTTATTTATATTTTCGCGCAGAGTTACGCGCGCTGAACATTTTCATAATTTTCTACTCGATACACACACCAAATTCGAGCGCACAGTCTCTAGCGAGATGCGCGCTTATATACCGAAGAATGAAATTTCATTTCGTCAATTGCGGGACGTTTTAGTCAAATTTTCAGCGAATTGGACGACTCCGGCAATCTCGTCACATCGCGCGCGATCGATTAAAATATTTTCATTGAAGGACTCACACACACACGCACAGTCGGCTGGCGCGTAACGAGTGATTCGAATCAGAGCTGATTGTAAATTGAGCGCGAAACCGCCGTTGATTGGTTTAAAATCAGATCATCGCGACTCCGTTCGTTGTCGGTCATTCGACTGCATCCACATCGTGCGTGCATCTATCGTCGAGGAGAAAGACGCGGGGGAGGAAGAGAACGGGAGGGAGGATGAAAGTGCACCCTCGAAGGGTCGAGCGCGGTGCAACAGAGGGTTGGCCGTACATGAATGTCGTGCACCCCTAAAATGAATTACGCGAACGTGGATCAGTTGCCAGGCAACGTGTGTCTCTCTCTTTCTCTCATCATTGCAACCCGTAATGCACCAGCGCTGCGGGATCCACGGTTTTTGTTTATATTAGAAAATCACCCTGTCAAACGCGCGTATCCCGTGGCCGATGGACTCGCAAATTTCGGAATGCGTTCGGAAGCCGCGTGATCGACGTCGCAAAGTTTCGGACTCGCCCGACGCAATCGCGCCTGCACGACAAATTTTGGAACGTGCTCGGCATCCCGCGCATGATCGATTTGCGCGAATCAAGTGATCGTTTGTATCCCGAGGGAAACACGCGCAGAGAGAGAGAGAGAGATCAATTATTCAACGTCCGTGCATTTTGTGAAACAATGAGCGCGCGTTGATTATATCTCTGTTTACGTTGGAATATTTTATCCTATCTATACATAATAGATTGACGGAAAAGTGGAGAACGTATTCAATTTTTTGTTTTTTTTTATTTTTTTTTTATTGACTGTATCTGTACGCACAAAAAGGGAGAATTTTATTGAGTCGGCTATATTTTCGGAATCTGTGTGCGGTAAGAACGGGGAATATTCTTTCATTTTTGAATACGTTCCCACAATATGCACCGTCATCGTAGCCGCTTCCCTGCCAGTTTCACGGTTGTAACTGCGATTTGCTGTCTCTCGCGGGAGAAAAGGAGGAGCGGCCTTTAAAGTTTCAACCCTAAAAGTGTTTTACGCTTCGCGTCACCCATTGATCGAATTTAAAACTGATGCGTGGTATTCTGGGCCACCCGTTTGGGTGACATCGCTTTGACACCCGGATGTACTGATTTTACAAGCAGGCACGCGGCGGAAACGGATTCTGGGAATGAAATTTAGGGTTGAAAAAAAGAACAGGCTGATAGGAAGGGTGAGAGAGGAGAGAGAAAGAGAGAGAAAGCAAGAGTAAAAGCCACACGAAGGGTCGAAAGGGTACGCGAGAGTGCTCTTCGTGTGCATTCAACGTAGTTAGCCGGCCACGTAACATCACTACTGACAAGCGTGGCAAATTATCCACTTTCGTAGGATAGTTCGCGCGCTGAATTCTCTAATGCAGAAAGCTTGTTGCTTTTGCGATGGAGTTTGCTATGGAAGCGTGATGCATTTATCACGGGATCATTACTGCGAACAAATATCGCAGTTACAGTTGAGTTTAGAAATGTCATTATTATTTCATCATCAGCATCATCTGCTGTCTCTGTGGTAAAAATAATCATAAAGGATTGTGTTATAAATGGAAAAACTATCGTACAATCGATTGCTTAAAAACCGGGATCGATGTGATGCGTCTGCAGATTAGATGTCTATATATATTATATATGTTTGCATATACACCGGCGACGCGACGTCAGCGTCTGTCGATTGTCAGCGAGTGATTATTCACGCTCGAGCCATTTGGCCTCGCTAGATTACTCGAATGGCGTATTGATAAACGGATTAACGTCAGGTTGACTTGGCGATAAGGAGCCGATATAACCGATTACACGTAATTGCGGCGAAAGAGCCGGGGCGAGTGTGTGTCGCGGACTCGACGGGCGGTCTTTATCTCCGGCTGCGCGCGAGTCTCGCGGTTTATATCGACTCTCGGCGTCGAATCGTAAAAAAGTTGCAAACGGCGCTTTGCATACGGTGTGACGAATCGCGAAATTGGATGTGTCACGACTTTACGCGCGTCCAGACGACGATCCTTATTCATCCCTTGGAGAGCTGCGCTCTCGTCCGGTCGTTTACTGAATTTACACGCCGCCTTTGCTTTTGCGCGTAAAGTCTCTCGATTCTCGCGATCCTCGTGAGGATCGGCGATATGCGTTCGCTCCCTTCGACAGGCGTGACGATCAAACGTGAGATACGTTCCGCTTGGAATATCTGCGGGATAGGAAGAGTATTGAAGAAACATGCGTACTGCGCATATAGAACTGCATAGTGAAGAGTTTTGGAAGTTACTTTTTCACATAATCGATTTTTCACAGAATCGTTTGTGTATTTTTTTTTCTTTCAGAAAAGTCTAGTAAAATAAGTTAATCCACTTACTGCAAAACACATTTTAACCTACGATAATACCTAGAAATTGTATTAGAATAAGCTAAGTTGAATAGTCCAAAATTGCAACGCAAAAGACGAGTTCTTTGCCACAAAATATATAAGTATTTATTTAATAACGTATATAATAGGTATTCGTTTATTTCTTTGTTGTATATACAATACTGTTGTAAAAACTATTATAGGTTTAGAATTGAGAATTGTACGGTAATGACGGAAAACTTGAAATATCGGGTTCTAAGTTTACATAAAAAGCGGAAAGCTATAAATTATCATTACTCTGTGAATTTCACTGACACCTGTCTCAGTTCGCGAACTGTAAAAAATAATTTTTCTTTGAAGAAGTTACACGCTAGTTCTGAAAAATTTCTTTTGAAAGAATCACCACGGGTTACTTTTGTGGGACTCTTTCGAAAAAATTTCAACAGCGATTTTTCTTTTCTGTACTAACGGAAAGTATTACTACTATAAGGACCGGGTCTAGAAATTGGGATTTATATTATATTATTATATTACGGATATTTTCTCCACTCATCTTTGAGACTTAAAAAGATTGTGAGAATAAAATATGCTATTTTTAGAAGAAGCACCTTTAGGAGAAGTGTCTTCGGGATCTACGGTCGTTTTCTGGTAATTACGTCGGTTAATTGTAGAGGATAGCTCCGTTCGCGCCGCGCGGTATAAGACCGAATGCTGCGCTGCTGCTAAAAGAATGTCTACGGGTACCGGATACTTTCCGAGTGTTAAAATATAATGGGATATATGCCTGTAGGCATCTCTCTTAGGCTTTGAGGATTAAAATCGTTGTTAGTTTCAAAGGATGCGAGGAGAAGCAAGCACGGCGCGCGGAGCCGTGCTGGCTTCGTGAGGCAGCGTCCTGGAAAATTAAGGATTAGCAGCTCCGCAGAAAGAGAGAATGAGAGTTCGGGGGCGGTTATTACTTCGTACCCATGTGATGCGCGTAATACGCTGCTATAAAATATGCCTTCTTAGAAGTCCCGTGCACAAAAGGGTTTAGCTCTTAAGAGGCACGGTGAAATATCGGTGGCGTAAGCAGCTTGGGAATGATGCAGTGTTTTAAAATTGAAAAGGGAGAATAACTTCGCTTGTGAAATGAACGTCTGATGTTGAATTCTTGACGTGTTGTTGTCTGAGAGTTCAGTGTTAATAACAGTACAAGTTATTTACAGAATTTTGTCTTGCAATCTCTCTCTCTCTCTCTCTCTCTCTCTTTATATCTCAACGATACATTTTATTGCGTTTAAAAAATAAAAATAAGAAATCTCGTGAATTTTTATTTCCGTATTCACAAGAGGGTGTTAAAGTCTGCATTTACTGCTCTCAAGAGAGATACGCTCGAAACATTGTTTTAAAACATCGCGCTATCATTCTCATGTTACTGTTAGCTTTCGGATTTTACGAAGAGGGAGAGATTCTCGGATTTATATATGATAAGAATACTCATTCTTACTCATCTGCTTCCAAAATATCACGTTACCGCGGTGTCAGATTACAGTTTATCAAGTTTTCAAACGCACAAAAATATTTAAAAGCTAGTATCAAATTGCAAGTTACTAAGTTATCGTAAAATATTGACCTGCAACGCACTGCAAATAGGGAAAGAAAATTAAACCTTGATTTATAGGATCGTAACGTATTCAAAAAGACACGCGTAACATGATACTCTTAAGAACACAGCAATGAATATTTTTCGTAAGTACACTTCTCTTTGACTAAAAGTGAGAAATTGTAGTATGCATGTGTGTGTGTGTGTATAAAAGCTACATGTAATCAGATATAAATATATATATATATTATATTATATATACAATTATCTACAAATACTTTTAAACTAAACAGTAAGAAGTTTTTTTTCGATAGATTGCTCTATTTTATCTTTCTCTTGCATTGCAAAAATACATGAGAAATAGTGATCTTGAAATATTAAGTTATTTTATTGAATATCCAGTCAAATGTCTTATTTTTGATTTGCTTTTAAATAAACCATAAACATAGAATCGTATGTATTGTATGCTTGGTAAGAATCAATGAGATACTTGGTTCGGGGATGTAGCTCAGTGGTAGAGCGTTCGCTTTGCATGTGAAAGGTCAATAAATAATAAATAATAAAAATAATTAACAATAGAAATAATGTACGATATATTTTTGCATAATTTTTATATATCTTTGAGTTGCACCAAACCATGTTTCTCGTTTGATACACACTTGCGTGCTGTAACAAGTGAATTAATAATAATTGAATACGTGCGATAATATAAAAACGTGTTGTTGTAATTTTTTAAACATAATATGCCTTGCTATAAATTGTCTTAAAATGTAAAATAAAATTATCCAGAGCTTTTCAACAACACCTATGCAAAAAATAATATTTACTTTGTGACACGAATTTTGTAGTAGACGGTCTTATAAGAGAGAGACTGCGTGACGCCGAAATATTTCTCTTTGGTATTTTCGTAGCTTGTGGTCAATCGGGCCGACCTGTTTTAAGAAACCGTACAACCGAGGTCCATCGTATCTACCTGCTGTGCCGGTCCGGCTGTTTTGCGTTTTGTGAAGCCGGAAAATCACAAAGTTCGCGAAGAGTTTGTTAAGGTTTCGACGTTTAATTTTCCCACATTGTGCGAACCGTCCACGGACTGAGATTTTCCATTTTTTTACGCGTACTGAAGCGTGAGAGCGCGCGCGCCTTGAGCAAATTGGAACTCGCGTTTCTAGGTTTTCCACATAAAAAAAAAAAAGAAACACATGGTATTTGCGCAAGTAGGGAATGTTAAAAGCATCACCGTGTATTACAACGGGATCGTGTATTACAACGTCCGTAAGACGAACGTAAATGTATGTTTAACACAACTTAGAAACTTCGAACATTTATTTTTCTCGAATACTTATATGCAAAAAGCGGCGGATTTAATAAAACTCGAGCGGCTCGGTACCGCGAATAAAAGCCTTTTGTTTCGCAGGTATACGTTCGAAAGCGAGGAAAAGCGAGCACGAATATAGGACGAGAAGGACGAGGAAATAGAGACGAAAGTGGAGAAGAGTGGAAATGGCCGGATATCAGAGCCGTGGCGAACAAAAAAGAATAGAACTAGGGAAAAAACAGAGATGGGATAGTAGGTTTGGTCGCTGATCGAGCGTGCGTAACTCGTACCGAAGAGTTTGCAGCAGGCTGTGCTCGGTATTCCCGGTCCGTTGGCACGGACAGCGAGGGGGATGCATCGCGAAAAAAAAAGAGAAAAGAAATGCACATGACTGGGAAAGAATAACGCGGTTTCGAGATCGCGTTTGCGTACATAATCCACTTATATGCAAACCGAGAAACTGCATCCGGGATGACGACGCCGCCCGCAGCTCTCGTTGCAAGCTATGCATTTCTGGCCATGCGATGCATTTATCGCTGACGCATTTATTGCTGATGCGCCGAGGGAGGGAGTCGGGAGGGCGCCGTGTCGGCGACGTTCGTTGTCGACATGCGTTGCCGGGAAGTAGACGGCAAAGGGGTTGGCTTGACCGACTACCGACCGGGAGATAGTCGGCTAAGCAAAGGCCAAAGCAACCCTTTGCACTACCTCTCCGGTCGGTAGTCGAGCCAAGAAGGGAGAAGAGAAGGGAGTGTCGCGCCATTCCCATGACATTACGTCATACATCGATACTCTCGGGATTCCCGCAGAGTCACCTCGCTACTGCTTGTTGCATCACCGCTGATGCAGGTAATTTGCAGGTTGTGGCTGTCGTGGAACATATACACACAGCGTAACGTTATTTAGTTCTATTAAAATTCTATTAAATTTTTCTATTAAAGTCCATTAATTTTTTTAAATATTCTATTAAAATTCTTTTATTTAATTCGGCAAATCTTCTATAACAAAATTTACTTAACATTTTATGTTTTAAACATTGTTAGAAAGTTATATTATATATATGTATATATATAGTGAAAACATGGGAAATACTAAAACGATATAATGAAACTCAAAACTTAAGAGGGTCATTAAAATCTAACAATGTTTACATGCGCGCAACATTTTTCCAGCCGTTTCTCTCACGGTTAACGTTATTATATATTACACCGGCGTGCAGATGTGCGCTTCGTAATATTAGCCCGATGGAAGTACATAAATGAGAATGATTTGATTGGTTTTAACTTCCGGACAATATGTATATCGCCAAAAAAAAGCAATTTCAACGCGCGTCACGGCCGGAGTTAAAATTCGCGCCGGATTAAAAAGAATAAAAAAAAAAAAAGAAAGCAATCGGAACCCGTCGGCGCGGGTCTCGCTTTAGGGGTAATCGCTGTCGCGTGCCTAAAAATGAGACTGCCACGACTGATTAATCATCGGCAATCTCGCGCGAGAGAACAGCGATAGGACGCCGCCATTAGCGACAAATGACAAAAACTCCGTCACCGGGTGCGCTGCGCACAGAGGAGAAATGCGTTATTCTTTCTCTCTCTCATTCTCTCTTTCTCCCTTTCTCTTCGCGTCCGCTCTTCTGCTCTCTCGTCGCGTACACAACCGTATACACGAGGAGAGAGATACTGCCGCGCGGAGGGGTGAGTAATTTAATTGAAATTCCCCTCTGTGAAATTGTGGAAAAATCGAGTCATGCGATCGCCGGGGTCTGCGCGAAAATGGAATTACAGGAGGAAACGAGGTTTATCCGATGATGCAGGTGAACGCCGGTTTCACGGGAGATGAACGAAGATCGGGGCGCGGATGAGGATGGTGGAAGCGTCAGAAGTGGACAGGGGTGGGAGGCTATATGTACAGCCAGCTGGTCGACGACATTGAGCGGACAAATTTTTCGGTTTTGAATTTCCGCGCAAATTGGCCTTGCGAAATTACCCTCAATTACCGTGTCGCGAGAGCTGCGAGAGAACTCTCTATATACATGGCCCGGAGCTTGCGACTCTACTGGAAAATATCCTATTTCGCACGAGCACTCGGGCTTTCGGAAGGACGTGAGGGGGACGAGGGTTGTATCGTACACAAATTGCTCGACAAAAATCGATCGATAATCCGACTCGGTAATCGAGTGGTGTTTTACCGGTTATGTTATCTCGGACGCCGCATCACGGCAGCGGATACATGTATGCATGCGCGCGCGCATGCACGGCAAACGAGCCTCGAAATTCGAGAGCTTCGAATTCCGTGGATAGCTCCATTCGTAATGAGATTGTTTTTAATTAAGCGGCTCATAACGCGTGCGCGATATATATACACACACTAGGTCGATAGTCGACCCAGTGTAACGCGATAACAATTCGCTGAAAATTTCATTAACATTTCCCATATCTTGGAACTAGTGTAGGTGTGTAGTGCCGCGCAATTAGGGAAGAGAATGAATATACTGAACGTATGTACATTTCCTACGCTGTAATATTTGCCAAACTGCAATTCCCTTTCATTGCCAAATGTAATTTTGTATAATTTATTTATATGTGGTTTCGGAATGTATACGTAAAACAAAAATTTACCTCTATCAATCTTTCACAACGCGAAACCGAGTGCTATTTATTTTTATCACAGATCGGCCGCGCGGTAGCACACGGTGTGCAAATATTTCTTGGCAAATGAAACTCGTTGTTAGATGTGCGGAAAGCTCTTGCGCGCGTCTAGCCATTTTTAATTAAACTTTTCGTCCGCGGCGAAATGCTGCAATGTGCAACGCCGTTCGTTAACCGTGCATAAACTTCGACGAAGAGGCAGCGCGCTGTTCTTTTTCTCTCTTTCTCACGCGCGTCGAAACCTTGATATTTTTGCGATGAAATTATTCATCGCGATATTTTGCGCGCGCGCGATTCCTCATTAAAAATGAAGTGCCGGGCGAAGAAGAGTGACCTCTCGTTGCGCATATTTTAGTATGCACGCTTTAATTATCGAGTCGGATTCGACAAAAGCGGCGAACGTAAACAGAAGCGATGTAATTCGATTCGCCCGGCACAAATATTTGTGGCTGTGTAACGCGCCGCGCCGTTACGCGACTCGGTGGCCAGTGGGTTGCGTCGTTACCGGAACTGTGTAACACTGTGTATACGAGCGCATAGGGGGTTGATCTTTCTCTCTCCCTCTCCCACCGCGACGCGCATTCGGAAGCGCTGCAGGTCAGTTACATGAAAACACGCCACGCCATACATCGTGTTTCGGCATATAGAGTCGAGGCTTTACCGTAAGTACGGTATTGTGCAGTTAAGCAAGGAGGATTATATCAGAGGCGGGGGTCGGATTAATCCATCACTCGCGAGCGAAACAATAGAGCCCGATTATCGATCATTTCGCATTGTCCAAATAATCTCGCGTATAGTAAAATGACGAGAAATTGACGTTACGCAAGGCTTTTCGCAAATCGAAGCGTTCTCTGTTCGCATTCAGAAATAACAAAGCGTGTGTACGATATATAATTGTGATAAACATAATAATATTTAATTATCGACGGCAAATTTAATTATCGGAGGCAATTTACGATAAATCGCTGATAATAAAGTATTATTAACTGATCGAAATTTTAGCGTTAATTTGCGTTAGTATTATCGTCTAGCTGAAAAGATAAAACGCAGATTTATAAATGAAACGTGCATTTAACTACGTCGCGTTTAGTATCTAATTGAAAGCAAATATATATGCTTTATTATCGTCAAAAATTTAGATAAAAACAAAATAACTGATTGTATTATGTCGTAATATTAGAATTGTATATCGTGCGTTAAATGCAAATCGCGTTTATACATGCGGACGCATAATCCCGTATTGATACAGCAGCAACTCTGTTTCTCGTGCGTGTCGGATCGGATGCACGCAATTGCGGTTCGCAACTTGCCGTTTGCCGCGTCGGGGACGGCATGCAGAGGGTATGCACTCGAGTGCATCCCGAATCGTAGGTCAGTTATGAGAAAATATTGACTGATCTCGCGTAATGGCACATTCGATATTAACAGTAGTACCATCCCTTGGATCTATCTGGCTTTGCGTGCGCGGTGTACGCGTGCATGTACGAGACAAACACGCGATGAAACAAGCGCGACTACTACTATAACTACGAGGGAGAGAGCAAACATAGACGCGCGCGGATATGAAAGCGAGCGAGCGAGCGGGCGAACGCACGCATTTCCCGGCTCGCATCAATTGTCATTAAACGACATGATTATTGTACATGTGGACGATTATTGCTGCGATAGACCATTACCGGAATATCCGAGTTGCGCGCCGCGGCCTCATAATGATCGATAGCCGATATATATTCATCGGATATTTCGTTAATGGCACATTGTGCCGCGGCTAGTGGCGCGTATAGTCTCGCGAAAATTGCGACGTTTCGTTAACGAGGCGTTTCGAGGACCGGCGCGGCGCTGTTAACCGAAGTGTCGTTGTCTCTCCGTTCGGCGGAACATTGCGCAAAATGATAGATACGATAGGTAAATGAAGACGCACGGGTAAACGAAGATAATTGAGATTTTAATGCGCGCTTT
The DNA here is from genome assembly GCA_014839585.1 of Pseudomyrmex concolor. Lineage (NCBI taxonomy): Eukaryota > Metazoa > Arthropoda > Insecta > Hymenoptera > Formicidae > Pseudomyrmex > Pseudomyrmex concolor. The sequence goes on from QVOB01024618.1 coordinate 12,949, forward strand.
ATACATCGCGAATTTCTGAACCAATGCTCGGTTATTACGAGCGAGATTTTATTAGAGTCATTTTGCGAAATATTTGCTGAAAGAGAGCAAAATTGTATTTATTATACAAACGCCACATGCGAGCTAATAAAATAATTGTTTTCATTGCTCATTCGACGTTTGGAAATTTTATGCAATATGTGAATAATTTTTCGTTACTTTTCTCATGTATGACGATAGTAACGCGCGAAATTTTAGCATTTGCAGAAAATAATAGTGTCTATGATAAAGTTGAATATTGTTCTTGTTTTGATCGTTCGGTTGTATTTTACAATGAGAGCGTTATATGACGGAGAACGGTTTCCACGCTGGGATTGTGTTCTATCGCGGAAAAGGGAAAGGAAAGTTAGAAAATCGAAACTGCTACCTGTTGATCGTGTAATTGTAGCCATTTAACCAATTAACGACGGATATCAGCGTTACACGATGCGCGCTTTACAAAGAGCGAAGACTTCGCTTTTAAACGCGTGAAAGGTCGTCGTCTATCGTTTTATAATGTCGCTGGTATATATTACGGGCCGCGCCGTTACGATACGTCGACGATCCGATGCGCGCGATGGCAGGAGAGAAGAGTACCTGTTTAGCATCGCGTTTAGCAGAATCACGCCGCCACTTTGGCCCGATACTCGTGGCTGTCGTCGCGAATGATCGATCGTATCGCTTGTGTACGTGCGTATAGTCAAAACGAGGATGATCTCGATGACTTGCACCCACTGAATTACGTCTCGCGTGTTGCATATCGCACAGAGAAAATCCCCCCATGAGCGCGTATCATCATACAAAGCTTGAGAGAGAAAGAGAGAGAGTGAGAGAGAAAGAGAGAGAGAGAGAGAAAGACGAGTATAGAAAGGGGCGGACGCGCGCTATCGATTCTTACGAAATAAACTGCTGGAAGCCAATTGAGGATGATAAATCTATTTTATTTTCGGCAAATCATGCAACTAGTGGGGAGCGTAATGGAGATTATTAGGAGATGCAGGTGCAGTTTATGGATATTATGAGCTTTATCGAGAATGGCTCTCTCGTAAAACAATAATGGCCCGTTCGAGTGATGAGAATGGTAAATGCATTTATTTCATTTCGGGAAAAACGCGCACATATATATAGATCAGAGTTTCATTGTTTAATAACAAGAAGAGAGAAATGACATTAGGAAAAATTATAAGATATAGCCTTTTTTTTCTTAATATTTTAAAGAACTTTTGTATCAGTTGTATCTTAGTTATCCTTGAATTAATTTGTTGTAACATCGAAAATTAAGAGTTCTTTTTTTGTAGGGCTTGTCGCGATATAATTTATCGCGCTATTGAAATAAAGAAAGAGAGAAGAGATTCCGCGCGTCAGTTATAAAGCATCGTGCATCAACGTGGAATGCCAAAGAGACGAATTTATCTTCTTCCATTTTCCGCGGCGTCGTCGTATCTCTCGTGGCAGTAGGGGACTCAAGAACTTTGAGCACCGATTTCGGTTTATCATCGTGGCTTATCTGCTACACGAATATTCACGCAAATTTATCGATCTGTCTACAGTCGTTTCGACATAACCGACTCTTCGCTTTCTGACTCTGAAGCGTTAGCTTTATGCCGCGTTCCCTCGGGGACGCGATAAGAAAAAAAATAAGAAGTCACCGGCGGAATCGCGTTATATGAGCATGAATTTTTATATTGAGATGTTATCGTTCGGCACTTGGTGCTGCCGGGAAGGGAAAATAAAAGAGGAGATTTGCGGCCATAATGACGTTCGCTACTGCAACTCGCGGTTACGTGGAATAGCCAATTTATTCAATTTTCTGTTCTTTTCTCTCTCAATATATCATTTTTCTTTTTAAGACTTTGATCTATCTTTTTATTTGTCTCTTAAAATACCAAGTTTTTAATTTAAATTTTTACTATTGTATTTAGAAAATTCGTATAGTTTAATTTTCAATATGTTTAAAAAGAGACAAGAGATCAACTTTGTATTTTATAATAACTGCGAAATAACCATTATTGTACAAGATATTCAGTTTTATTGTATCGTGCTAATTAAAGAAAGACACATAACTAATTGACTCATTGGTATCACTTAATGATATATATACTATATGTAGTATACAACATGATGTATTTATTTGAGTGATTGTGCACGATGTCGACTACGAGAATAGAACGTCAAGCAACACGATGCGACGCGTCGTGAGATGTGTATGTAATATGTGACGCAATCAAGGCCAGAACGATAGCATGTGCTGCGAGAATACAAAACACGATATAAGTGTAATTTGTATATACAGAATGCTTACATGTAAATGTATTGTGGTCAGATTCGTCGTTACTAATTTTTACATAAAGTAGTTTAAAAATCACAATACACGCAATACAGTGGATTACAATTTATTATATTATCCATGAAGTATAATGTATAACTCTCTAACTTAAAAAAATTACTTTTAAGTACGATAAAAGTTAAAAAGCTAAAAAAATTATTTCGCTATGCATTGATGTTTTATTGAATACAGTAATTTGCACAACACTTTTTAAAATATATAACATGCAATTATATATACGCGTGCTATCAAATACGTAATATTTATATATAGAATTCTCTTGGATTTTAAATCTTTAAACACTTACATTGCGATCAATAGACTACCTGTTTTGAGTTGACCATCTTTATATCCATTTACTGGCACACATCATCGGAGGCAGTGTGGCCGAGCGGTCTAAGGCGCTGGTTTTAGGCACCAGTCCGGAAGGGCGTGGGTTCGAATCCCACCACTGTCAAATTTTTTTCTTTTTTTTTTTTTTGTGTCATGTGGTAGAAATAATTTTAGACAAGTAACGTGAGTCAATTTTTTAAGTTTGTTTTGTATCGCAGTATTGTATTTATACTGACAACATGGTATTAATTGCATTAACAACTGCGGAACGCAGATATATTGATACAAAGATAATTGCAAAAAGAGATTTTTAACGCAAATGACTCAAATATATACGCGTATCGATTCTTCGTATAATTATACAACAATGTAATGAGATAACAATTATCAGAATAATACTGCAGTAATTTATAGCGCCAAGTTCACGAGAACGCAATCGTTATTTATAGCAGTTAATACAGTACAAAAGTTTATATCATTATATAATCTATAACAACGATGTATACAGTTTTAAATCACAATAAGATATACATTAGTTTTTACGTTATGTCTAAAATGTAAAAAATATTTACTCATTATTGTATTTAGCAAAGTATTTCTTTCAGTTATAAATATAAAAATTAAAAGCAAAAATTAAAAACTCAAGGTCCCACCGAGATTTGAACTCGGATCGCTGGATTCAGAGTCCAGAGTGCTAACCATTACACCATGAGACCTTCGAAAGTTCCTGTTGGTCACAAGGTTAAAATGATGCCTTGATGTAGGTCGTATCATATTCCGCATTGTGCTATAGTTAAACCACTATCTTAGGCGATAACATTTAACCTTTACGTTTAAAGCGTAAGTTTGCTCATTACTTTACTCGACATTTACGTAACTTATTTCTGATATCTACTTAACATCCAACACAAACTTTTTATTTTTTATTAACAAGTACATTATTTAAAAACATTATTTTATTTAATATGTTTGAAATATAATGCTACATATGTAAAACTAATCTCCAGGCGTCGTTTATCGAAGCTTGTTAAAAATTGGGGATGTAGCTCAGTGGTAGAGCGTTCGCTTTGCATGTGAAAGGCCCCGGGTTCGATCCCCGGCATCTCCAAATTTTTTGTCGTTATTACTCAATATATTATTGGTTACAGAGATTTTTTTTATATTTTTCTTCGTGCAAATAATATATTTTTCGTCATACATGGATACGAATTTTAGTGCAAGATATAAAGTTTTAAATAAAACTATATATAGTTTTGTTTTTTTTTTTTTTAATAGAAATTATTATATACATCTGTGTTTATACATGCATCGCAAATGTATTTAAATTTATTTATATGTTTATCTTGCAAGCATGTTTTGACAATTTGAAAAGTGCTTTATATCACTAGATAATTGTTACAAAGAAATTTTTTTTATCACCAATAACTTTCACTTGCAACCTTGCGAACGTTCAGCTGATTGTCACTTTATCGACTCGGGTTTGCGCGAGCGGCCACGCATGCTCGTTCGTCGCGCGATGAAAAAATGGCGCGTATTTAGAATGTCAACTGATGGCCGTGGTCGTATGTAAAACGCGACAGGGGAGACGATGGCATGCAAATGAAACCGAGCAAAGAGATTGAATGGTAATAGTCTTCGATTCGTCATATGCAAAAGTTCCGTGTGTATCCGCGAGCGGATAGAGCCGGGCCCCTTGTCGACGCGAGAGAAAGATGCTATCATTTGAATTGCCGTCGTCATCATACGGGTAGAGATACGTTATGTGCCTATCTCCATCGAATATACCCGGGAATAATCGTGCGAAATATACTGCGACGCGGGATCTCTTTTTTTCCTCTCTCTCTCTCTGTTTCTCTTTTTTTCCCGCGGGGTGAATGCAGCGTCGTCGTCGTCGCGCACGTAGAAATTAATCATCGCTTGGAAAAACGACGCAATAAGGCAGAACGCAACGCTCGCTTACTATCTAACCGATCTAACGTAATCGTGCGCCGATGAGTCGTACGGGAGACAAGAAAAGACGCTTGTGGATACCGGCCTTGATTGATCGTAAGCGTACGTGACAGTCTGTGTTCCATCGATGTACACGGTAGACACATATAACTTTTTGCTGGGTAAGCATCGCACGTATTCTCTCTTTCGCTTATCCCATTTCAAATGCATTCGTGCTATTGTAACAGAAAGATAAATTAAACACAATTCTAATTTTTCTCGTTTCTTAAGCGCATTAAAACAATTTAAAAATCGAGGTTTTACAAGTTACTCGCGAGAAACAAAATAAAATATACGGAAAATTGAAAGTGCAGCTCACGTCGTTGCGAATATCCTCGGAAACAAAATCTCGTACGCACGGAATGCATAAATTGGATATGTATAATACGCGCTGATATTGAAGATTCGGCCGAGATCTAATAGAGTCGCCTTAAATCTGCGGTATTCGAAGTATTTCCCCGTGAAGGGGAAAATAAGAGAGAGCTCCTCCGCGATCCCCTGTCACTGAACCGTTATAATATCCTGTCCGGCAATTCCCGGTATCTATTTTGTCCTCGTGCAAGAGAACGTAACTATGTGAAAACAACATAAAAAAAAAAAAAATCTCGTCGCGCATAGATATCGAGTTCTGACCCCCTCAGCTGTGGGGGTCAGCACTGGAGCGTGTGACCATTTTGTCACCCTCGACGAAAATTTTATTTACGAATATCCTTTCGCATCGCGCGATGCAAGAAGAGAGAGAGAGAGAGAAAGAGAGAGAGAGAGAAGAGCGCGCACTGTCCGAATGTGTAACGCCGACACATAAAAGTGCCGACACCCCGCGCCGTCGCGAATTCTTTCCGCGTTACAAGCGACGAAACTTCCGGCTGAATTTAAATGTCCAATTGTCAGCGGCGCCGCGTCCCCGAGCCCTTCAATGGACGTTTTACGGGCAATCGACGACGAAGAAATAACTTGTGCCGCGACTTTTTCCGTCCAGCTATAGAATGCATTATGACGTCACGCGGATGAATTTTGATTTTGTGCAAGAACCTATCTCCTTCGGATGTTATTGCGCAATCGATCGAGCGGATACATATACGCGGAACACGGATATTTTCGCGAACGAGAAACATAATTCTGTTTTTCATGTGGAACTTTTTCGGTAATATGACTCATATTTTGTAAAATATAGGATTTCACTCTGTTTACTTGGCCCAGAAAATTTTAGCGGAGTCGTACCTTATCAATGCGACGTTTTCTTTGAGAATAATCGTAAATTGAACCGAATCGCGCTGGTATTAGTCTACGTGCTGAAGTAATTTCGCGACTCACAGTTTAGAGCGAGGGTGAACCACTCTGGTGGAAAGAGTATTTTTAAAACGAGAAGATACGCAGCAGGAGGGAGGATGTTCGATGACACGAAGTGCAGTGGGAAGTGACGGGGCGCGATGAATGAAAGTATATCCGCGGAGAGCGAGAATCCATCAGATAGAGATCACGCCTGTCTTCGTTGCCGGGCACAATAATGTTGCCCGACAGACGGTTTTTGTTATTCCCGGCTTTTTCTTCGTGTTTTTTTTTCTTCCTTCGTCGGTTGCGCTTCCTAGAGACAACGCGACGGTCGTCGCGTGGGATGCTTTAAATATTTAGACGGCTAATTTTCGCGAGGATTTTTAAGCCGACGGAGAGGAAAGTGAGAATTGAAAAGAAAGACGCGACGACGCGCGAGGAGGGCGAAGAGAGGCGCGACCGAGCGAAATTTTTGTCCTCCAGACTGAAATAATAATGAGAGGCGCCAGCGCCTTTAATCACGATATTAAACATTTACGATCGCCACGGTGCCGTGTCCTGCTACGCCCAAGACATGCTCCGTTCATTCTCTGTTCCGATTCGATCTTCCTCCTTAGGCACAAAGCGACTTTTGCTGTAACCCTCGTCCCTTGTTTACGTCTACAACATAGTCGCTGATAACCTTACACGATGATCTTACGCCTTGGGGTATTTCCGAGTACAACCTGAAATAAGCTTTGGCTTGTCGTGAGATACGAAACATACGGAAGTTTGTAAACTTTGTTACATTATACAATATATATTATATTTGTTATATTAAATTTTAGTATCGAATATTACATTATTACGCGCGTGATAAGCTTACATTGTTATATTGAATAATAATCTCACAGAAGTAAACTTGTAGTAGATTTCGCTTTTCAATTAGATTATATGTCACTCTGTAGATTCATTGTTAAAGATAGCCAGAGTGTGGAAAGTTAAATGCGTTGCGCGTATAAACCTCAGGAAGACAAATCTACTGCAATACGAATGGATAGATTTGGGCTCGAGATTATTGCAGCGAACGAACGACGGGGGAGGAGAAAGAGGGTGGAATATAACTTGCAATAGAATGGGCAATTCGGGAACGAAAGAAACGTGAGCACTGGCGAAAAAGTCCATTTTTCTTGGCCGACGTTGCTATCGCCAGATTATGTCCCGCGCAGCTATATTGATGACAATGGCAAAGCCGCCGAACCGACCAACCAGCTCAATCTAGTCCACAGTTTGTTTTGCTTTCACACAATTTGTCATCCATTGTCTGAGCGCACGTACACTCGCTGCGCCTCGGTCCGCCTCCAATCGTTATTTATGGTTTTGGAAGACGCTTGATTAATTTTTGTCTCATCCTCTTAATGTCTGAAAATCTCTCGGTTTCACATGGGACTGTGAAACAAGAAAGCTTCTTCCGTAATTAATGCGAAATAATTTTCGCGATACGCGCAAAAGAGCGAATATAAACATCCAACAGCGAGCTTACGGCGAAATTACATTTTTAAGCCGCGATTTAAGGTGACGGTAATGCGGAGTGATAGCACGCCTTTCCCTTTCCTCCCCTTTCCTCGTCCCTTTTTCCTTATATAAGAGAGAATAATTTAATATTCCCTATTCCGGTAATGCGATTTCACGGAACGCCGAATACGCGCGACGCCCAAGCATTAGAAATACGCTTTTCCTTACGCAATCGCAAGGGATAGATCGAGCCGTCGGGAAGCATTTTGCTCGAGTTTAGCTCTGAATTGTTTTTCATTTTCGTGCTTCACTGTCCATAAATCGAATCGTGACAGGACTCAAAAGTGCGGAGTACTATCAAAGTATGGGAAAGAAAAGAAAAAAAACATACGATCACAATTAATGTTAAACATAAATTTGCAACACAAATATGTATTATTTTTAGACAACACATAATTGTATGTGATGAAATATGAATTTAAATTTAAATATTAGTTCTATTTATATGTAAAGTGTTAATATATATAAAAATTCTCTTTAAAAAATATTAGGATGAAAAGAAAATATTCAGAAAGATGAGAAAAAAGTAGCATACTTCTCTAACAGCCAGGTATATGTATTTTCTCTTATTTTTTTTTCTTTTTTTTCTGTACGACCTAAAAATTTAGATATTTGACTGCAGATGCGAAGAAGTTTTAAACTGCAAGGCATCTTAAAAAAGCATCTCTCTCTATTATGCGATCAACGCTTGAAAATATGTTCGTCAGATCTTTCTTTTTTTTTTTTTTACGAAATGTCTTATATTGCGCCCTCGAAGTCGAGAAGTTTGCGGGGTAACGTGAGAATGACAGATGCAGCGGAATGAAATTACAAGATACTTCGACATTATGTCAACATGTTGTGCTTTTTTAGCGAAATTATTGTGACAAGCACCTCAATGCACACTTCTCGCTCTGTCTCTTCTTTCATTCGTTGTCTGTCTCTATCTCTCAAAGACTCCCCCTGATATGGGGTGGACACATTTTTACGGTGTCAAATCTCGGTCTTTTGGGAAAAGGGTCGCCTGTCATTCGGCTAATCCCATTTAATCGGACGCTTTTCCTTTTCAATACATCGGTTAGACTAAAACTAATCTTTCAGCAACGATCGAGAAAATCCGGATCGAGAAAACGCGGATGAAAGAATCTTCGAGAGTTTAACGTATCTGAAAAAATTTACATTTATATTTAGGTTTTACGCGCGAAATTTTATTTCGATTTATATAACATTTTTTTAAAGAGGAATAGATCCACGTCTATGTATAAGTACATATAATTAATACTCTTTAACTCCGTTAACATTGCGTTATAGCATATGTAATTAAAAACGTGTTTGAAATCGCTATCAGTTCCACTGCAAGATAGAATGAGACTCGTAGTTGGAACTGCGCCCGATTTATATCTCTCGTTCTCTAATTGTCTATGACTATTCATCAAGTCATTTATACTCGACGCAATTATCGCTGTCATCAGTCTCACGACCAAAGTCATTCGGGATTCAACTACATACGAAAGCTCTTGTCATTTATCTCTCTCTCGTGAAAATATCTCAAAATTGCCCGACGTTTTTTCCAAAGACATTAATTAGTGATAACTTAATTAAGCGCTTTATAAGAAAGAACGTTTTTTTCTAACTTCTTCTACACACAGAAATGGATATAAGAGTGTGTACTGTAAACACAATGTAATTGTGTTTATACATAAAGATAAAATTAAAAAAAATTAAAAATATTAAAAATTCTACACAAGTAATTGTATTACGTGTCGCTTGTTTTTATACTTGTAAAGAAAAAAAAATTTTGCTAAGTGTGGGGTTCGAACCCACGCTCCCAGATGGGAACCAGAACTTAAGTCTGGCGCCTTAGACCGCTCGGCCAACCTAGCTTCGACGAGTGTCGAGTGCAAATATTGGTAGATAAACACTGACATTCGCAATATTCGCATATAACATGACGCAATGATTATTAATCGGTGCAACGTTCGTAATTTGATCTTTGTTGTAGGTAAACATTCAAATATTATCTGATTTTTTGTTTTATTCTTTTGGCACATCGAATATAATCGCATTTGTTTTTTTTATAAAAATGACCATTGATGAAAACATTAATGATGTAATAGATACAACATGTTTGTACAATAACACTTTTTATACTCGTGCTTGTCAGCGTAATTAGTACGATTCTCATCTTTGCGTGGTCATTCTCGTAGGTAGATTGTGCAATATCTCAGTTCGACGGAATGGGAAACATCGTCGCAACATGCGCGTAAATGCGCACGAACTTCGTGCGGGCACACGTGAGCATGCGATAATTCGCTCGTGACCGCTAATGCGCCGTTCTGTCTTTGTGCTTCTGAAAAAAATCACGGAAGTTGCAAAGTGCGACGCGCTATTTGAATAATACTGTCATTATTCATTCCGCTTGTTCAGTTTAGTGTGACTAACGATGAGTCGAGGGGAAACGGCTGGTACTTGTGAAATTTGATCGTAATCGGTTAATCTGCAACGAGCGTGTCTCACGAAGAAAGTCTCTCCGGCGCGCATCAAATAATTTGTGTACCTCGCAAATCCATATTAATCGATATTAAAACTTAAAAACATTTAATTTTATAAATTTTTTAGTTGCTACTTTTTTAATCTGCTAAATGTACAGAAAACACCGCACGAATTAAACTCATGTAAAATTTACATTACTGTGGCATACTCGTGGTTGGTCTGAAGTGCTTTTTCTCTTCGCTACGCGAGAGTCCAATGACCCGTTTTCCATTAGTCGGTTTTAACACTTAGCACCGTGCACCGCGGATTTGCACGCGTATCATCTACGCTCTCCTCCTCGTCGTCTCACGGCGATGCGGGGTCCGTCGATCTTGTGCGGCGCACCTGTGCGCGTTCGCGGTGGGGACGTGATAAGTCAGTACAAGCCGGGCGCGACAGTTCCAGGCAGGTAGGCGCTCGGCAATAAAAGCGAATCGTAGGTACGTCCTGGCGATGTTCCGCGACGTAATAAAAAAGGGAAACCCCGATAAAAGTAGCCGGGGTATCGCGAGTTGCTGTCGGTGCGGCCTCACGAGGCGTAGTTGATGTTGTTGATGTTGGGATCGCGTGCCGCCACGAAATGTCGTACCAGTCTGCACCTATCTCGTTGTTAAGGCGTCCCTCTCTTCCCTCTTCCTCTTCCTCTCTTTCTCTGTCTCTCTCTCTCTCTCTCTCTCTCTCTCTATCTCTCTATCTATCTCTATTCCTCCTCGCGCTCGTGTCATTAGCGTAATCATTCTCCGTCACTTGAACAATTCTTCGAGAGCGTCGAGACTCGAACCACTTCATATTTAAATTGTTCCAAGTTCGCTTCCACTTCCGACCCGCGCGCTTCGAGACTTTCCAATTGTACACTACGGGGGTGGGAATCGTAATGTTCGTCGATAATGACTCGTCGAGTGAGTTACGAGTTTGCGAGGTAGAAGCGATTTTTCTCGCAGGTCTCTTTTAAAAGGAAAAAATGTATTGAGTGCAGAAGAAAACGATCTCGGTTGAATTTCGAATTTGTACAAACATTACATATGTTTTATTTGTTTTTTTCCTTGTGCTAAATTATCTTGTCCGGAATAGTGGCTACTTTATTTCTATAACGCGCATTTGTCATTGTAAGCATTTTACTTGTCTAAAGCAGCGTTCGGACCGCAGAAAAATAATTAGACGAAACAAACGTTTCTCGGCGAGCACGTGTGTCTCAGAAATGCATATCCCAGCTGTTAACTGCGCTCCGAGTCTCCGTATTTAGGCTGCCATATGTTAAACTTTATCTTTCTTTTGAAGACTTTAGAGCCGAGAGTGACGAGAGCAATTTATCCCCAAATTAGTTAGGGAGGGGGAAGGCTATAAATAGTCAACGTAGAAATTCAAGATATTTCTAGCCGATTGTCTCTATGTTCCAATTCATTTCACGTTTATTCGCGAAAAATAGGTAAGAATGTCGGGCACTTGAAATATTTCATCGCCCGTTCGATAATTATATGAAAACTAGAACACACCGCAATATCGCGCGTTATGTTTTCGTAGAAATGAAGTACTATGTTGATTAGTCGCAAAAATTCGCATTCGTGTTCGCATCGAACGCGTGTCGGTAATTGATAGATAATATTCGCCACGGAAAATAATCGCTACAAGAAAACCATACAAATGTGCGCCACGAGAGTGAACGAAGGGCTTTGTACGGGAGTGATTGGTCAGGCAATTTGTTTGTAGACGTTGATTGTGTCTATCGACGACTATGATTTGTGTAATCGTCTCTGACCCGTACGGGTTATCGCATTCACGGAACAGTCTCTCCCGTTGTGTCATTTTTTGTATTCACTCGAGACCTTTTTATTCACCTTATCATTATATACGTAAACACTGTGTAACTACTGCGTAGGCTCACGAGCGTTCTTATGCATCGTCTCAGCGATACGTTTTAACGCACTACAGAGTACTTCTATCTGAGATAAAGGCAACGTAAATTTCAAGGTTTAAAGGTTTTCTTTATCTGAATCCAAATAAATTCAGGATTTCCAATTAAAAATGATGCTATTCAAAGATAAATTTTGATATTTAACGATATAGATAAACAATATAATTTGATTATAAAAACACATTTCTAATATTTGTATATAAAAAACGTTGAGTTTTCGAATAGTTTTATATTTTTTTAAATACATTTTTCGATGTTCTCTTCGTTTGTTTATACGTGTGTCAGCTCAAAGCTGTGGCATAGAGCAGAAAGGACAATAACATTTTTGCTTGTTAAAAGCTGGATACGATATCACTGAACTGGAAAGGTGGTGTAACAACGTCCTTTGACTTTGAGTACGTGTAGCAGCAAAAATTAGCTTTTGAAGATAATTCACGTGTGTTGGCTGCTAAGGGTCGTTTCATGTCGCGACTCTTCTTTCACGTTCATACCACATGAGAGTGCTTTTATGTCAAAGTGACATAAAATATATGGGTATCTACGTAATAGTACTATATGACACAAAAGTTTGGATACGGACGTACTTTCTTTCGTTTGGATGTTGTCACATCGCGAAGGAACTACATTTCTCGCAGATTTCTTACGGAAAATATATAACGTCTTCCACTTCAAATCAATTAATTACAATCTTACTTGATTTACTATCAGTTGCAGTTATATTTCTCAATCAAATCCAAAACAGTTTTCAATCCATTGTGTAATATCAAGAAAAATATCAAAAGTAATGTTCGAACAAGGTGAAACTCGAACGGAATTGTGAGGTTTTTATCAGAGGACTTGTCGAGTAGACACGAAGGGGGGAAGGGCGTGTGTGAGTTTCTCGTGATAATGTATTGGGGAAGATGGAAATGCGGCTTGATAATACACACGAAGAGCGCATCGCGTCGTCGCGGCGAGGAAGAGAGCATTGTCGATTGCATCCACCTCGGTTGAAGTACTAATCAGAAGCCGCTCTCTTTTAAGATTATTAAAATCGTCAAAGTCTCCAGAGTCCTCAAAGGGTTAATTATCCTACCCGGCTGTTTATGGTTGGGCGCTGCGCATCCCTTGACAGGGAACAAACGCAGAATAAAGAACGCGATGCGCATCCAACACTGGGGACGGAAAGGTATCCTGCCGTCGAGAGACATACACCGCGGAAAAGAGGCTTTCTGTTTGCGAAGCATTGTGAGAGTTAAGTTCCGGATCGATCGCTTGATTGGGCGTGAGTGATACGTGTGTAATAACGTCGAAATGTTACTCTGTTCGTTAATTGCAAATCTCTATTGCAATTATCGCTCTCCGCGCATTTATCATTCAACTTAATGATTTTCTGAAGATTTTGATATTTTTCAAATATATATACGTGCGTTTGATGCAAGATTATCGCAATAATCGCGGTTGATAGTTCGCATTTGTTGCCGTCTGACGCGATATTGTGCTGTATTATTCGCACAAAGCGATGATGTGCATCATTATCGTTAATGCCGGAATTTCAGCTACATCAAAGCCGGGAATATCTCGGGGACCACCCGCGGATCTCCGGGAAAGCCGTCTTATCCGACATTATATCCGTCTTTTCTCGCTCCAAAACGTCGGGAAAAGAAACGATGCGACGGCAGCAGAACGGAGGAACGGAGGATGGGAGGCATGACAAATGCACGTATCGTGTACGAAACTGGTAAATGCACTGTCCCTCGTTGCGAAAGGGTCAACGACGGCCGGAAAGCGACAGAGGAGGACGAATGAGCGTAACGATATCTGTGCACTTACGCCGCCTTATGAGGCGAGTATACTTAGACAAAGCTCGCAATCGCTTTAAGAGCGAGAGCATGCCAACTATGAAAGGTGTTAAGAGGCACTGCGCGAGCGTTCTAGCCGCGATAAAGCGCTCATATAAAACCGTCGTTGTCGCGCGTACACGGCGCGGATTAGCGATGAAGAGGAGAAAGAGGAGCAAAAAGACAGGGAGAAAGAGAGAGAGAGAGAGAGAGAGAGAGAGAGAGAGAAAGAGAAAGAGAAAGGCGCGCTCAATGTGGCGCGACATCGTTCCTCGTAAGATCGCGCTTTTAAAAGAGCACACGCGGTTATTATGAGCCACGTACGTCGAGATATGATCCGCGCGTGACGCGCATTAAGCGCTCTCACGTATCCGCGAAACGCGCGAAAAATCGCGAATGCTAAATGCACGCGATTTATGCTACTAGCGAACGGTTTTAACCGGCCGATCTCCTCGGTCGCGACGACAACGACGACGACAACGGCGAGCCGGCTTCTTCCGAGAAATCGTGTTCTTTCTTCGATGCTCTGACAGCCGCGCGCGTTTTGTCTCGTCGTCGGGATTACTCCCGGTATGATGGTTCGAGAATGCAGTCGATAAGATTGATTGCAGAAAGAGCACGCTCTTCGGGATATTCATAAGTACTTAAATGCCCAAGGGCACACACTTGCGCGTCTCCTTTAACGCCGACGGAGCTTCGCAACACACAGCTGAGAGCGAGCTGACAATTCTTGTTTTTTTTTTTTTTTTTATTATTATTATTGAGTTCTTTTGCGCGATCATTGTTGCGGTAAAAATCTGTCGAGACAGACGTAACGTCTGCCGTGATGCGCGTCATTTATCTCCATATCTCTCGCTTCGTCATTCACTGTCTCGGTAAGTGAAGAATTGCGGCGCGAACAAGAACCCGATCATTGCTGGTGTGAACAACCTACGTAGTTTATTTTCAGAAGATTTGATGTATTCGTCGCGTTGTATGTATTATATACGTAATTGTTACGCACGTAATTGCGGATGCGCTAAATTGAATCAAGCGCCGTTGAATAACACACGATCCAAATAATAGCAAAATATTTGAAATTTGCATTTATTGCGATAAATAAGTAATTAACGATAGAATATGTAGAAAGTTAGAGAAAGCAAAGCCGTTACATTGAAGCAAAATTCTCTAAATTTTATTTTTCATTTAATTACAGATGGATGTGGAGTGACATTCTCGTTTCTGCTATCGAAGCGCTTTATCAAAGTATGTAGAGAATCCAGCTTTGTTTTATAACAGAGAAGATGCTGTCTCTCTTCGAATCGATTTTCTGTTCCGATAGAAACGGACACGTTATACGAGCGCAGTGAGCGACGTTAACGAGTCGTTGAATCGTCGTCTGCTCTCTCTAAATGTATTTTACTGGATTTAACGCCACACACTAATGGCTAGGAAGAATTACGAAATTGTAGCGTTAACGCGCGCGTTTCCTTGTACAGCTTTGTTCAAGGCATGCACATTTTGTATTTTCAACTTTGGTTTACATCATACACGTAAAAATAATATACATAAAAAATATAGAAACACTATGTGTTCACTTTTAACAGAAATCTTGAAAGATATTCTCTCAATTAATTCTGATTTTCAAGAAGCATTAATTTCACTTTTCCTCAGAGGATGAGAGAGATAGCATTATTTTATGTAATTCTTCTTAAACAAATTTTACATTACTTATTGGTTTTTTTTATTTATTTAATTCTAAATATTTCTTGAATTATTTCAACGTCGAATTGCAAAACGGTTGACAATTTTCTACAAATTTCGAATTACATAAAATTCTCCAAACCGATTTGTCTTTTGTATCGTCCTGTAAGCATATGATGATGTAGAGAAAAGGCCCGCGTTATTGTAGCGCATTAGAGAGGAGTCGCTCGAAATAGCGCTCGCGCAGCAGCACCGTTGGTCGTACTAAACGTTCCTAAATGAATCGTTAATCGTTAACGGCACGGCTCTTACGACGCGCTTATAAACCGGAAATTCGCCGGTCGCCGAACGTCCAACTGTCCGAATCGTTCAGCGGAGGTAACGCGCGTTGCCGAAATCTTCCGGACAATAAAGTCGAACCTGCTTTATAGCCAAAAGAGGATCGCCCCCCCCATTTCGATTAGACCGGTTGGCTAGTCGAGATCCGCTTGTCTCTTTAACCTGTCATTAAACGCGTACGTTAAACGCGCCTTTTTTTTTTTTTTTTTTTCATTTCGTCTTGCCGACTTTCTCTTTCTCTCTTCTCCTCTTCTTTGTCCTCGCGCGCAGCAACGTCGAGAGGTTGTAAACGGCCGCCCATCTCCGATACGGAATGCCGGATACGAACGAAATAGTCCGGATTCCTGGCTTTATTAAGCCCTCGGTTTACGCGGGACATTTCGAGCGTCCGGGTGCGCGTGCGGTATCGGAAACAAAGCGCACCCGGCGGAGACGGCGGCGGGGACGAGAGTTTGACTTCGTTTTGATGAGCCGCGTAAAAGAGCGAAGGCGATCGGTCGCTGTAAAAAGCGTTACGGCTGCGGGACGGACTGCCGTTTAATCATCAGCGTTTCGTTTAACGAGACGCGTCGCTTTTACCGTTTCCAATCAATTTATTGCATCTTTTCATCAAGCGCGCTATTGTAAATATATTTTTTCATATACAATATATTTTGTAACAAAAACATTAGATACTAAGTGTATTTTAACAAATGTAGATACAAAAACTTAATCTCATCAAATTAAAACTGAAAGCACAATTCTTTTTATTTGACTTCTTTTTATCTTTTGATTGAATATGCATATTACAAGAAAGAACATCAGCTTTTTTTTTTTATTTTCTTTCTTTTTTACGATCAATAGTGCTTTCTTACCCTGCACCTGCGATTGTCACTCGTGCGGCGAAATATTCGTTGGCGTATATATTCCGACCGGGTGTTTCGACGAAAGAATTTACGAGGTTCATGAGAAACGTTTAGTCGAACTAACGGTATATAGTAATCGTGAGAACTCGAGCACACGCGTTTTGTCCTTCCAGTTTTATGGTTTTATTGGGCCCTTTTCTCTTCGTTCCGACTAATTTTAATAGATTTTTTGCGCCTCGGCCCCAACGACGTCGCTCGCGTCGTGCGTGCGTGCTCGCGCTTGCGTGAGTGCGTGCGCACGAGTTCCGCGGTGCGGTTTGCTGCTCGCGCCCCGAATAATCGTAAAATTTAGTAATTAAATTTAATCGCGCCCCTTTAACGGCCTCACGCCGCTGCCCATTGTGCATCTCTCCCCGCGCTTCTACTTTAATGGCACGATTACTTCGAAGCTTTAAAACATATGCTTTATATATACCTCGCCTCGGAATAATTGATGCGCTATTATGATCCTGACACGTCATTAATTTCGTTAGCGCTTAGGCCCGGCTACCGCATCGAACTCTCCGTACATAGGGTTTCTCTAAATCGAAACGGTAGAATCTCTCCTTGCTCTCACTTGCGATAAAATGTCCCTCCGTCTATAGCGATTCTTGAATCCCTTTCTTCGGTGACAGTTTGTTGCCGCGGGTAGGTTGCCACGAGAGCGACGGTTAAACTCGATTCCAGGGATCGTATTAACCCCTCTGAAACCATCTCGAGCATTGAGCGAGTTTAATGCGAGTATAAGAACCAAGTTCGTAACTTGTTCAATCCATTTCGAGCATGAAAGGCGTGTATCTGAAATAGACTTTATAAAATATGGACTTATCGCTTCTTGCTCTTCGAACTCTCCTCAATTTTAAAGCGGATCAACGTACACGGTGCGGTTCTGCGTATGGCGCAAATATGCTTTTAATATCAGCCAAAAGGAATGAACAAAATTTTAATGATCCTCTCTAAATGGAACTACACTGTAGGATAATGCACATAACGTACAGTTTTAACCTTTATCTATGCATTTGGCAGTAAGAACGCGAGTCGCCCGGTGGTAAATAAATGGCTTTACTCGAGTCGCTCGTCGTTAGAGAAGCTGCACTTCCTGCCGCGATATACACGCGGCGGGATCGTTGGAATTTTTTCCTTTCTTCGTCACCCAGCGCGGCGATACACTATCTCTCCGCTGCGACGAAATACATATCTCGTCATGTGCTCGCGCAAACGCGCCCGCAAATTGCGACGCTATCGCGTCGCAGAACAATAATTGATCCGCGGTATTCCGATCTCGAAAATGAGCGATCTTAATTTCGCCTAATTACTCGCGTCGGTATAGTAGTCTCTTATTTCTTTCGTCGTTCTGAATACTGAGGAGAAAATCACTGCATATCTGTGCGACGCAAAAATTTTATAAATAATCGCGCGTTTCGTTCCCGCGCGGAAACGCGCATCCTTCGGCACTTCACAGAATCCGAAAGTGCTATCGATACTTTGTCAAACGTCTCGAGCACTCGTTGCGCTCTTATCGTAGCTTAAAAGCACCGTGTCCCGACCTTAAGTCCCGGCTATACCACTTCTCGGCAATCACGTCTCGCTGAATGCGCGAGTGCGCGTAATTTCGCGGAAGATATCGGAGTGCATTGGCGCGCGCGAAACCGCGATGGAAATGCGTGCGTATTGCGCCCGGTGATACGCCCGGTTATCTCGTTCTTTTTTTTTCTCTGCGCGCGTAGAAGAGCGCTGCGTCGGCGGGTCGCCAATTAAAACGCCCTCGACAGAGACGAGTCGCGCGCGTCGAGCTGCCGCACATGTGATTCCGCGCTTCATTATTGACATCGCGGATTTTTGATGCCGGCTTGCTCTGCGAGCAAGCGCGGGCTACGACCACACGCAAATACCTATGCGTCGATATTATCTACTGGGTGTAGGAGAAAAGAGTCCTGCATTTTTATTTCGGAAGATTTTCTCGAGCGTGAGCTGCATTCATTAAATTGTGCATTGAAGCCTTTACGTATGGTGATTCTTTTTTTTTTTTTAATTTCATTATTTTATGCTCTCTATTTGACTTTTATTAAATCGGGAGCAGTTTTTATTATTTATTTTCAATATTTTGAGTTTTCACGTTTTATGATTTTTTTTTTCACTATCTTTAGATTTAAATTAATGCTTGGTTGTTGATTTTAATTTTTTTCATTTATCTTTCTTAATTAATAAAATCATAAAATTTGTAAAAATAAGATGAAACTATCAGATAATTAAGATACAAATTCAAAAATTCGCATTTTTTGAAAACAAACTTGCGTTGATTGCTTTTTTGGCCTCGTAAAATTTTCATATTTTCTTTTTACATAGTAGATACAAGTTTTTCGTAATTATTCAAGCAATTTAAAATTGTTGAACTCTTTCTTAACACCCTGTGTATAGACATTACGGATGGTTGTAAGAGAGCCCAGCACAATGGAGTAGAAAACAAGAGCCGGGCGTGCACATCAAAGTCCCGGAAGTTATGGAGTGAGACTGCCGGTGCATCCGGCGCAGACTGATAATCATCTGTACGAAATACTTTGTAATCGTTAATTACGGCACAACCACGGACTTTCGAGTACGGGATCAGGGAGAGACAGGAAAACTGGAAGAGGGGCGGGCTTTTGCGTTCGGTTGTCACACAAAGTAGACGAGAGCAGAAATACGCGGGCTCGCGTACTTTGGCAGAGTTCTCGTTCCGGCCCATTAAAGTCGAGCAAACCCTTATCCACCACTTTAGTTTTTTTCATAGAGACGGTTATCGCAGTGTATTTCTCATAAACGAGCGTGTACGTACTCGCGCTCAGACGTGCGTACTATATACGTTGTTTTGTCGACCGAGGAAACGGTGATTGCGATCTTTTCCGCTGTCTCAATTAAACGTCATTGCAGTCGAATGGTAGTACTCGGGTGCTTCATATGAGGGTTTGTTCATACGAACTTCAATGTTTTTTTTAGACAATAGCAAAAAGGTAAACTTTTGATTCACCGCATTTAATGTCTGTCTTTCTTATTTTTATTTAATTATTTAGAAAATTGTCTATTGTGTGTTACTTCGCCGTTAGTTTTGAATGCGAGATAATATAAGAAGGAATAAGATGTGACTGAAGATACTCGAAAACCGCGAGAGAAGAATCGCGCGTAACGGCTCGATAATCTCCGACAATTGAGCGGAAGCAATGATCTCTCTTTCTTTCTCTCTCTCTCTCTCTCTCTCTCTCTCTCTTTTTTGGGAGAAGAGAGTCAAAGTGATTCTGTGCAGGCAACGACCGAGTTCCTTTACACAATATTCAAATCGTTGAATCTGTCAGAGCCTGACAGACTCTCGGCAGGTCGTATATCGTAGGCGGCCTCAAATGAGGCGACGAAAGATTCCGCGAGAATTTCTTCCCTCCTCTCGCCGTGAATAGTTCTTTCTTCCTTTTCTTTCTTCCTTTTTTTTCCGAGGGGCGAGATGGAAACGTTTGGGTAAATGAAGCGCGCTCGAAACGAATCGCCCGACGGTGGAGAAAGATCCGTCTGCTAAATATTCAAACGCTCGAGCGAATCTCTAAACGCCGCAATCCCGTTGCGAGCGATTTTCTCTTTTATCATGGCTTTCTAGTTTTCTGCGCGATTTTAATACACACTTTCTTCGAGAGAAATAAAAAAAAAAAAAAAAACACAAAGAAAGAGGAGCGATGCCTGAACTTTACGACGTAGCGATTTTTATAAAAAAGAAAACGCGCGCGTGCACATATGCTTTTCTTTCGCTCTGCGGAAAATTGTGCGGCGAATCGGAACGATGCGCGGCGCGAGAAAATCTCGCGCGATCATAGCGCGAAAAACGAACGCTTCTAATCGCCCTCGCGCGCGCGATTATATATAACCGCCGCGCTCGATATTTTCTTGCTCGGATTCCCTCCCTAGTTATTACTCACTGCCGTTGATAATTATTGCGAACTAGTCTCTCGTTCTCTCTTTTGCCAGCTGTTGGCGTATTATGAAAACGGTGCTGCTCGGACAGCTTCCGAGTTTCGCGCGGTAATCGCGATCGCTTCTCGGAAGATTTCGCCCCGTGGCCAAGGCGTGTCAGAGTCGCCGCCGCCGTCGTCGTCGTCGTCGTCTTCTTTCTCGTTTCTTCGTCTCTTTGTTTCGTATCGTCCATTAACCGCGTGCTCGCGGAACACAGCCGAGGCTCGTGCCGTGCAAGCCGCACCAGGAAATCAAAGCGAGTTATCATTATCATCTCGGCAGATTACCGTGGCGGAGAAGAGAAAGCGCGTATACACAACCCCGGCGCTAATAAGAGCACTATAAAAGGGACGATGGTCGGCCGACGGCAGGGGAGGGCACAGAGGGGAGGGACTTTCTGGTGTTGGAAGGCGCGGGCTTGTGTGAGAGGCAGAAACGTTATAAAATCTATGCGACCGCAAAAACCGCAGCGCGCGTTGCGGCGCTCTAGGTTCAAGTAGCAAGTTCAGTGGCCTTGGTAGGTGCAGCACCAACCGGCTTGCGGTTCACCGGCTCGGAAGTTGCATAGTCATAAACGTCGAAAAAAGTTGCACGGATCCAATCGAATTATTTGCTGAAACGTTATATCGTACTTTGCCTATTTCTCTAAGCACATATCCCGCTTCGGGAAGAAAATAAACTGATCTATGATTATTCGCTTTTTGCTCTCTCTCTCTCTCTCTCTCTCTCTCTATCTTTTGTTTTTCTTTTATCTTACGTTGTAACAATACGGATATTTATATGACTTTTATTGCGTTATTAAGAAAAAGGATAGTGATTATGTTCGCCTTATTGGGAGATATACATTTTATACATTATAAACATGTGTATTGCAGAGCGCTAATATCGTGAAACACGATACGTAAGAGATATAACTGTAAACGCCGGCGAATGAACACGTCGAGATATCGGCGTGTTGCAGGTGTGTGTCTGAGAAGTCCGTTCGTTAAGAAAATGGAAAGTGTACGTGCGCGCCGCGAACTGTTAAATGACAATATTGATTGCCCGCCTATATAAGAGTTTTTGCACGCAACGATACGGCGCGGCGGCGGAGATCGATAGATTTGATCGTGATTGCGCGCGGCATGGTCGCGCACGACTGCTGCTGATTGCGTTTTAAAACGTGTAGTCTAGCGCGAGAAAAACGATCTGATGCACTATGATTGCACGTTTCTCTTTCTCTTTCTTTCCCTCCCGCTCGTAACAGAAAATACTCCCCGCGGTTATAGGTCGCGGAAGATTTATCACCGCATATTTACGAATTTTGCTGCAAAACGCGGATTTGCAATATTTTTGCGTTAATTTTCGATATTAACGAATTTTTCTTGCAGAAGATAAACAGATAATTTCTATCCTTTTTAATATCAGCTCGTGATGTAAGTGATAATTGAATTTTTCTCGTGAATGAATTTTCACTCTCTTTTCACTCTCGATCGGGAGGAACGACACGTACGTTCGGATTACGAGCGAAATCTGCGAAAGGATATTGTACACGATCGGATATCTAGACGCGTCTAGTGTACGTTAAACGAGCGTCAGGTGGATGGAGATGAACCATCAACCAAGGATCGTATCCTACGACCGGCCTGCATCTACGACCGATGAGCATCGCACACGCCTCGACCTGCATTGCTATGATTCTCCGAACGCGATACTACACTAGGCTACGCGCCTGTGAATTAGGGTTAGCTTGCTTTGGGTTATTACGTCATAACAAGCACCAGGCCACCTGGAGGCAATTGCCTCTCGTATGCTGATGCGACGACGAAACCTGTCGTCCTATTTATTGGCTGTCCGCGCGATCGTGCACCTCGCCAGACGGGAATTAGACCGGATATCCGCGCAATCCGGCTGTCGAGAGGCTCTCTACCCGAAGCGGTATAACACGCCGTATTTCGGACGGTTCATAGGCACGCCGGGAATACTAAACAACGTCGCGTCGCGTCCTATTTGATTCCCTGTTTCTATTTAATCACCCCGACGTGGATGCATCAGCCGTCGCCGCGGCCGTCGAGCTACGTCCGATATTTCCCAAAACGTAATGGCGCGTGTTACGCAACGCCGAAGAATTTTACTCTCGCGCGATCGTTTTTTCCTTGTCGATATTTACGAGGACCCTCTGTGCGCGCGCGTTACAGTTCATACAAAAAAAAACGAACAATTTGTGAAATTGAAGAAAGAGACAGTTTTAAAAAAGATAACAGAGTTCGGGAATTAATCTCGAAGATAGTCCAGTGTTGTTACATGCGACAAATAAATGAGCTTGTCAACAAACTTGTGCGTGCGTGTAATCTTTCTATTTCAGTACTCAGCGAGGGCGTTATTGCATTCTAAGCAGCCGCGTGTTGTGTATCTTTTATCGCGTTATATCGAGGCTTTTAGTGCGTTGACAGAGTAATAAACATTTAAAAGGGTTATTCTGTTCCGTGCGACGCGCTAAAAAAAAAAAAAAAAAAAAAAAAAAAAAAAAAAAAAAAAAAAAAGAAAAGATAAAGATATCTCTGTAAATATTATGTATAGGTATGTACAGCACAAGGAATAACAGCACAAATTTCAGTTCTGGCAAATTACGCAACGTGATATTTTTGGTGAGAAGAATGTACAGGATTTAATGTGTGTGTGTGTGTGTGTGTGTCTCTCTCAGACGCACAAAAAATGATGATAACATGTGAACATTTAAAGGGGATAGACAGCTGTTCTTGAAATCACGGAGTATCATTCGATTTCCGCGAGTATCGAAAAA